>RCUC01147089.1:0-89494 GCA_003697995.1 Taxidea taxus jeffersonii | reverse complement strand
TTTTTTTTTTTGGAAACACAAATATAGCCAGCAGGCCACATCTGACCAGCAACCCAGCTTGACCCTTAATACAGATTATGATAATATCTCTCTCTCTCTCTGAATTCACCAAAATTACTCTTTTAAGTATAGTCTATCAAAAGCACAGGATAAGAGACTGATGACTTTCTCTAATATTTTATTTAGAATTTCTGCACCCATATTCAAAGTGACATTGCACTTATTTTCTTTTGTGTTGGTTTGGTTAGTATAGTTATGCTAAGTAGAAATTTCTTTTGTTTTTGTTCTGTTTTGTTTGTTTGGGGTTTTTTTTGGGGGGGGGGTTCCAGAGGAAAGTTTTATACAGCCCAGGAATTCTCAGTTTCTTAAAAGTTGAAAATATTTGACATGTTATGGTTGCATTTTTGGAGATTATTCTTTGACTTAAAAAAAGTCCTATACAGATAGAGAATTTGTTTTCTTACTTTATTTGTAGTCCTATAAAATTATATATTTCAACAAGATTCTCAACTCTATTAGTGAATAATTTTATACCACCACATTTGCCAGTATGTGTTCAATAGAATAAATTACTTCCCAGTGATTGATTCAAGAGGCTATATATTAAAGAAGGGTTCTGTGAATGATTAAGCATGGAAAACACTGTGCAAGATAAAGCTAATTAGTTTTCTGAACAACAGGGCTGATTTCTCAGAACATTTTACATACCATGTGAAATCTGAATATCAAAAGGTGGGATTATGAATTATATTATGGAATACTTTGTCTTGGACATTGTACGGTTCCTGTGTTCTTTACGACATAATTTTGAAAATCTTAGAATAGGCTATGACAATTTATAATATCTCTCTAACTGTAATAACATTACCCCTTACCAGTTATACTTCTGTGTATTTGCATTTGTTCTTTTTCATTTATTTTAATTTTTTTGAGATTTCAATTATTTATTTGACAGAGAGAGGGAGAGCACACAAGCAGATGGAGCAGTAGGCAGAGGGACAAGGAGAAGCAGGCTCCCCACTGAGCTGAGAGCTGGATGGAGCACTGGATTCTGGGCTTGATCCCAGGACCCCTGGCTCATGACCTGAGTCAAAGGCAGACGCTTAACCAACTGAACCACCCAGGCGCCCATTTTTTAATTTATTAATCTAGAGAAAAGTATGCCTAATTTTCTCCCAGTTCATTTATTTCTTTCCTTACATCTGTCAGGCTCTGTTCTATGCTTTTATTGGGGTTATTTTATTATAATACTTTCCTGCCTCTAAAGTTAATTGTTTTGTTCTTTTTTCCTCATTCATTCTATTTAATAATAAAGGCACTTGGGGGTGGTGATACAGGCAAAATAGGTGAAGGGATTAAGAAGTACAAACTTGCAATTATAAAATAAGTAAGTCACAGGGATAAAAGGCACAGCATGGGGAATACAGTTAATAACATTGCAATAACTTTCTATGGTGACAGATGGTAACACATTGTGCACATTGCATAATGTAATGTAATTGTTGCATCACTGTGTTGTACACTTGAAACCAATATAATATTGTATGTCAATGATACCTAAATAAAAATGATAAAAAGAACAAAAGAAGGAAAGAACTAACTAGTGGAGGAAATTGTAATTTAAACAAAAAGTTAAAACTATTAGTGTTCAGGTAAAGAAACTGACTTTCTTTAACTGTTAGTTAAAGAAACTGACTGAAGAAAATTTAACTAACAGTTGAAGAAACTGATATGAGCAAAAAAAATAATGAAGATACTCAAAGTTATAAATTTACCTATCGTTAGAACTTCCATCATTTCACCCAAATTTTGATACATAATATTATGCTATTACTTTAAGTACTTAATAGTTTTGATTTTTTTTTAAGATTTTATTTTTAAGTAATCTCTAAACCCAACATGGGCCTCAAACTCAGAACCCTGAGATTAAGAGTCACATGCACTTTCCACTGAGCCAGTCAGGAATCACTATAGTTTTGATTTTTTTTTTTTAAGTTTTTTTTGTTTGCTTGTTTTTTTGTTTTGTTTTGACAAGAGAGAGATCACAAGTAGGCAGAGAGGCAGACAGAGATAGAGAGAGAGAGGCAGGAAGCAGGATCCCTGCTGAGCAGAGAGCCCGATATGGGGCTCCATCCCAGGACCTGGGATCATGACCTGAGCGGGAGGCAGAGGCTTTAACTCACTGAGCCACCCAGGTGCCCCTATAGTTTTAATTTTTAACACAAGAATTATTTAGTAGTGTACTTTAAAAAAATTTTCAAGTGATCTACATATAGATATTAAGTCAACTTTATTAATTATATTTATCATCCTCCATGAATTTGTGTTCTAATCCATCTGTAAAAGAGAAAAGGATATCTTAATTTCTATTATAATTATATTTTTGTCAACACCTCATATTTCTAACATTTTCTCTTTCTATAACTTAATATTAAGATAACATTTTCTTTATACAGTTTATTTAATGTACAAATATTCATGACATTTTATCTCTATATAACAACATAAAAAGACTATCTCAGGATTTTGATTCAACTTGGTCTGGTCATATTAACACTACTTCTGACTTCTGCCTGTGCCTACTATATTTTTACCTTTCTTTTTATTTTTAACATTTGATATCATTTTGTTTTATGTCTGACTTTTTTAAGGAGCATAAACTATATTTAAACAACTCCAGGAAAATACTAATCTTTTAAAATGAAAGCTTACCCCTTTACATTTAGTGTGATAACAGACAACTTTGCTTCTTGTTTTACAGATTTTCTCTTTCTTTTTTTCTGTTTATATATTTTTTCTTACTTCTTTATCTTAGGTTTTCTGCTTCTCCTGGAAAATACTAGATCACATTGATTTTCTGAATATTAAGGGTATCCTCAATACTCTACTATTCAACTATTTGACCAAATTAACCCCCAAATAAGGCTCTCTACCATTCTATATTTCTGATGTTTATGGCTGCCTCTTAACCTGTTCTCCACCTCCTACCCTTTGATCTGAGTCAGGAAGTGATGGTGAAGTTTTTTACATGCTGCTATTTCAGAAGACATAAAATGACACCTGTCCTCCGTGACTTCCTATATCAAATCACAACTTATCTGAAAGAAATCCTTCAAGTTTTAATACATAAGTGTGCAGAGTGCTCATTAAATATAAACAAATAACAGGGAATGGGAAGTGAGGAAAAGGGGAAAAGTTAATATTTTTGATAATATCATATCACCTTACATTTAAGTCCTGACCTTAACAAAAAGAATTACTTCTAAATTTTAGAAATAGCTAAATATAGGAGAAAATAGCTATCTAGTGACCTTCTATTTTAAAAGAGTTGCTAGTGCATCCAGTTTGATGAAAAAATTGGAGGGAAAAAGAATTTATCAATAAGGGGAAAATGACTGAGTTCAACAGTCACTCTTTACTCCTAGCTCCCAGATAATATATAGCATACAGAGACAACTTGTTTAAATTTGATCATTTTCTCTTTTTTCTAAACTTTTTTGCCTTTTCCTTTCTTTGAAGATATACCATGCTTATAACAATATTGAACATAAGCAATCTACCTTGATATTAAAAACTCTGTGTCAGTCGAACAGTATGGTACTGGCACATCATAGGAAGAATTTAAGTAGTCAGACCACTCCTAAATTAAAGTGTATGTTCTTTTTCACAGGTCTGACAACATGCTGACTTGGGAAAAGTGGGGAGAGAGGTGACTGGGCATGAGGAAGCAACTTATCAAGAAAAAAGAAAAGAAAAGAAAACAAAACAAAAACACATTGCCTCTGTTCCACATCCCTTGTAAGCTGAAAAGTCTTTCTGTGTTTCCAGGGTCTGGACTCTGGATCCAGAGTACTGGAGAACTGAACCTCATCCCTACACAAGAATTAGAGCCAGTCTCTGGCTCAAAATGTGGACCCAGGAAAAGGATGCTAAGAGGAACAGTTTTAAGTGGTCAGGAGCAGTAGGTGGACTCCAGGGTGAATTCCCATGTGGCAGCCCTGTGAAAACTCTCCAAGGCAGACTTGGTGAATACATTTCTGATTACAAAATAGGCATACTCATAACTGTGTCTATAAGTCAGTATCTTGCTTGCTAGATATATAGCCCCAGTGTGAGGATGCACCCTGGTAATGCCCTAAGACAGAATTAAGCTCTAGACAAATAATCATCTACTTTGGTAGCTCAGGCCCCTTGGAGAATATAATGAAAGCTACAGGCCTTCTCTCAAGAAAAATTTGTGAGTGAGTATATCACAGAATTTGGGGGGAGGGGGGTCAAAGATTCCACAAAGCTCAGACTACAAGCCTTAAAGTGATTTAAAACACAGATGGAAATCACTTGCTCTCAAGGTTAGCGAGGAAGGAGTTCATAGGGTTGCACTTTAAAGATGGAGAGTCTTCAGCTGGGGACATTGAGGAACAGACACTCATGTGATTTTGAAGCTTTACTTCGCCCTTCCCTTTGATTCAGATCTCAATAGCACATACCAAGCACAGAACAAAATATATATACACATTGGATTTTGACTGATTTATCAACATTTTAAGATAGGAGGAAAATAGTGTATTTCCTTTATGTTGAACATAGAAAATACATGAAAGAAACAGCTGCAGGCTGGCAGAGGGATGAAGCAAATTAATCTCATGACCTTCTCTCTCTCTCTCCCTCCTCTTTTAATAAAGTAATTTTAAAAATCTGAAGAATGAGGCAATACCTGGTAAGCTCTGGGAAGAAGAGATAACTTGGGTGCTTCTATTTAAGGCATAATCCTCTTGCTAGTTCTCCTGGGCTATTCCTCTACCTGATGAGTGGGAGAACCAGGGTCTGAGCCTTATTTCCCCCTATCTCTTTGCCACCCACCAATTCTTATGGAAAGTATAGAAATTAACTCTTACACAAATTAATAGGCTATTGTAGAATAATAAGGGATTAAAATGACAAGACAGTGAATATAGTCTTAATTCCAATGTATAAAGATGACATGTCATTTTTAGAACATTGGATAAATAAAATCTTATTATTCTACCCAAAATGGTCATTTAATCTAATTGCACCCTATCTGTTGTAGCCTTCATATAAAAAATATTTTTTCTATCATAACTTTAAAATGGCTACTGTCTAACCCCCAAATGCTTTAAGGGTATAAGGGGAGAGAGAAAGAGAGAGAGCAAGAGAGACTTAAATGCCATCTCTCTTCTAGGCAGCAATTTCCCCAGATGAAGAGGTCACCACTGTTTAACAGTGTGCCACCATGTTAATTTAGTATGACAAGATAAAGCAGTAATCTCGGCTAGAGGAGACTGTAAACCGCCTGCTATCCGGGGACATGCTCAAGTCGATTTGCACTGTATATCACTTTATACAATTGCCATGACAAAGCCCCCTGAGTTCTCACATGTAAATCTTCCCATCCCTCTCTTCCTGTAGCCCCCTCTTTTCCATTCCCTCCCAGTTTCTTTCTCCCCAGCTTCATGTCCAGGTAGACCACATCCACTCAGCACTAATCTCTGAAAATGTAATTTTCTGCCCCTGACAAGGGACACACAACACACACCTCTCTCACAACCATTCTGTCAAGTCCCCCAATTTAAGAGAAGATGTTCAGGGACTTAGATAATCCATTGATCCCACTTGCATCAGCTTTTATATTTCAGTCTGCCGTGTTAAGTTGTCAAGGGGAGCGATTAAACTGATGTTCTGTGATTTGAGATTTACTTTCCTAAGAATGATAGTTTTCAAAGCTTGTCTAACTAAGTTCTGCTTAAAGATTATCCCTGAGAAAGCTGATGTATCTTTACTGGTATAAATCTAGTAATAAAACTCTAAAGTGTTTTAGGTAAGGACATTTTGGAGATATTCAGGGTTATAAACATAAGAATGTAAAACTGAATTAAATTTGGATTTTTAAAAAATGTCATCTGTGTAGTTCTCTCTGCATGAAGCAAAAACACCATATGTAAAAAAGGGGGAAAAACATGTTTCTATCTATGTAAAACAAAAATAATTATAGAACCACTGAAGAGGACATAAGAGAACAAGGAAGAGTTTATATGATAGGAAATAAAAAGATCACATGAAGTGCATTAGGAAAGTGACAAGTCAAAGTTTTATCCAATAAAACAAAAGCAGAGATATGTGTTTAATCATCAAGAATTAATAGCTACAAATATACACATTTTGGCTAGGTGTATTAGTTTTAAAGGTGACAAACCCATTTGTATAGTGTCTCTTATTCATATCTTAGCTTTTTTACATCATCTCAAGCTGCCCTTATGGGTAAACAGAAATGAGAGATCAAAAGACTAAAAAGCAATACACACAATGCTAATAAACAAAGGCCCGAATCGTCCCAGAGGACCTCTAAAATTCCTGAAATCAAATAGGAATTTTAAAACATTGAAAATTTTAAAAAAAGAATATGCTAATAAGACCATAGTAAAACACATGAACTTATTAAGTACATCCTAAAAGAAAAATCATTGTGTCTTCAGGGTATTCATGCAAGAAAAACTGAACAATTTTTAAATATATTCTTTTCCAAAATATTTTTGCTGGTGTGTGTGTGTGTGTGTGCCTGTGTGCACGCTGCTGTTGCTTTCCCCCGGTAACAATTTGTAGAAGCGTAACAGGTGGAGTCACAGAAAAATGCCCTGATCTGCGAGTTATCTGCACAGCAACTGGGCTGAGAGAATTAGAAAGGTGACAGAAAGGGAGATCACATTAAACGAATATTCACTATACAACAAGCACTGTGGTAGGTAATTACTTCACTTACTTGTTACATCATCTGTCTAAGTGTTAAGTACTATTTCAACGCGTAGATAAGGAAAGTTGCACTCAGAATGTCTTCTATGAGCCCACGTTTTGGAGACATTCATTCATCCATTCAACTATCTGGAGATACTTGCTGTGTGTCAGCCACTGAGCCAGACTCTAGGGACCCGGGGCTGAACAAGACAGACATATGATCCCAAAGATAACATAGGGCTTTCTCCTTTAAACAAGTTTAAATCTCATGTTCAAGGCAAATTATGTCCAAAGATACTGACAGAACTTACTGGTAAGAACACTGAACCCATTAAAATGGGATCTTCCAGCTTACTGAAAGGAAATAATGATTACTGGGAGCCCTCCAAAACCCACAGTGTTCTCTTCTGGTAATTCATAATCATTAGTCAACAGAACATAAACTACTCAAGGGGAGCCTGGGTGGCTCAGTCGTTAAGATTTGCCTTCCACTCAGGTCATGATCCCAGGGTCCTGGGATGGAGCCCCGCATCGGAAGCCTGCTTCTCCCTCTCCCACTCCCCATGCTTGTGTTCCCCTCTCACTGTGTCTCTCTCTGTCAAATAAATAAATAAAATCTTTTAAAAAAGAACATAAGCTACTCAAGAACTATAGCATCTAGTAAGACCTTGCTATGTGACGGGCACAGTTCAAGGCCACTTACGAGAATTCCATTTTATCCACTTAACACCTGTGTATATCCAGAGGTTCAATTATTATCCTGGTTTTCAGATGAGAAACCAAAGTCACAAAGAGATACCACAAACTTAGATACCTTATACGACGTGAAATTTATTGAAACCCAAGCAGTTCACGAGTGAGTTGAGGCTCTTTACCACCACATTGTACATCTCTTATCAAAAGGCGGTTCTGACTTGGCTTAGGTAGATTTTTCTTGTGGTGGTAGTGGTGGTGCTAGCTGCTGCTGATGAACAGCCTTAATAACATTAAGCAAAAATCTGGCTTCTAACGAACGATATTGATGAAAACTGAATCTGTCATAAATATCTAACTGAGAGACAGTATCTCAGATTGATAATGATGTCCTTTTTCAATAGTTAAAAATTTAAAAAAACCATTTAATAACAAGAGATTGAGACTTCTATTGGACTTCTCATTTCAAAAAGGATCCTTCCTTAGCTTTAGATTTTCTTGTAGGTTACTTAAATGTTTAAGAAACGAAAGCATCTGACATTTAATACAATGCACCATCTTTCTCCTAGATCATAGAACTTAAATATGTCTTTAGGCACTCATTATTTACTAAGTTCCTGTTATATTCCAGGCCCCAGAGAGCTTTATGTGTACTGACTCCTTTAAACGTTAACACTCTCTCAGTTAGATGTTATTCTAACTAAAACCCACTTTACAGATGGTAAAAATAAGGTATAGAAAAGTTCCATAATTGGTAAGTGCCATAAAATATTAAACAGCAGAACTTGGAATTACGCAGTATTTCTGTCACTAGTGCCATGTGATCAACCACTATGCTCTGACAATAGTGTAACAGTGAGACGAAATTAATACTAATCTTCATGTGAAAGGTTGAGCAAGTTATCTTTTAAAATCCCATATATTGCCCACCAGCCTATGCAGAACTTCTAGTACCAATTCTGAAATAGTTAAATCTCTTGGTCCATTTGAAGCCAGATAAAAAGATTTAAAAAAAAGCAAGTTGTCTCTGAGTTAAGGTATAATAGTCAAGGAACAATTGTTGTCTGAATTTCCCACATGTATTTCTTTTCTTTTCTTTTTTTATTAATTTAAAAAAAAATTTTAAACATATAATGTATTATTAGCCCCAGGGGTACAGGTCTGTGAATCGCCAGGTTTACATACTTCAGAGCACTCACCATAGCACGTACCCTCCCCAATGTCCATAACCCCACCACCCTCTCCCGACACCCCTCCCCCCAGCCACCCTCAGTTTGTTTTATGACATTAAGAGTCTCTTATGGTTTGTCTCCCTCCCGATCCCATCTTGTTTCATTTATTCTTTTCCTACCCCCAAATTCCCCCACGTTGCATCTCCACTTCCTCATATCAGGGAGATCATGTGATAGTTGTCTTTCTCTGATTAACTTATTTCGCTAAGCATAATACTCTCTAGTTCCATCCACCCACATGTGTTTTTAAAGACATTTTTAAATTATTTATTCCTGGGATGCCTGGGTGACTCAGTCGGTTAAGTGTCTGCCTTTGGCTCAGGTCATGATCCCAGGGTCCTAAGATCGAGTCCCTCATTGGGCTCCCTGCTCAGTGGGGAGCCTGCTTCTCCCTCTGCCTGCTGCTCCCCCTGCTTGTGCTCCCTCTCTCTGACAAATCAATCAACCAATCTTAAAAAAAAATATTATTCTGATTTATTCAAATACACTATAAAAACGATTTTAATGTGTGTATGAGTAGAGAGGCAGTCAGCACAGTTATTAAGGGCTTGGGATCCAAAGTCATGAATCCAAACTCTACCACTTAGTCATTAGGCAAATTACTTTATCCAAGACTGTTTTCTGTCTGTAAACTGGGGATAATAACCATTGTCGAACTCATTGGGTTAACATCAAATTGGCTGAGATAACAAAAATGGAGGGTGGCTGGTACATAAAAAAGACTGAAATATTACACATTCCTGTTTTTTAATTATTAGCTATCACATTCTAAAGAGCACTGAATATTTGAACTCTCCTGTATTTGGATTGCAACTATCAGACTGTAGATAGGCTATAAGACATATTCACACATGACTTTCAAAGTTGCTTTTTATATGCTAGTGATGACCCTGGGGAAATCAAAATCTCAGATACACAAGAAGCATGTTCTCTGACTCCTGTGTCCCTAGTGTGCAAAGCATGCCAGCCACTGCCACAAGCCCAAAGAAGGAGCCTGGTAACAACCCAACAATCCCCCCTCTGCTACGCCATAGATGTTTACACAGAGGGAAGGGTCTAGTATTGGAAGCAGAGGTGCTTACCAGACTTAGCACATTATTAAGTACACACACACTCTAAGTTATTATAACCTGTTTTTTGGTACTCATTAATACAGATGTGGACTTTTTACATGGCATGCATAGTATATTCACACCTAGATAAAAAGCTCCTTAATGGTACCTTTGCAGTTATGCTCCTTTTTTTATATCTTACCTCCATCTAAAATTTTTTATTCACTCTCAGAATATTATTCTCTCATTTAGGGTTATCGACCAACAAGATTAACTGTTTTATCTAGAGACAGGCTGGATTTTTAGGAGCTAAGAAGAGACACCGGGAGTAAATACGGCTTCTCTATATAATGATAACATTGTTTGCTCTGCTGCCACAGAAGCAGCCTTGACTAAATAAGACACAAAATCCAGTCACTTGTGTTCATTTACTTTATCATGTGATGTCAGTGTCACAGAGCTGCCCAAGGCTGCTCTCCTTACATTCACACCTCATCTGCTCACATGGATCATTCCTAAAAATGGGCTCTGGGAAATTTTTTAAAAAGCATTTTGCCTTTGTATTAAGAAGATATATAACCAAAGGAACTGATAGCAACTGTAAATTTAAGTTAGCTTTACATTTATATCCCACTTCAAGTAACAAAGAACTTTCAGTTTTCTCCTCTGGGCAGCAGAGAAAAACATAAAATTTACTTTCTAGAAAGAAGGGGGGGCACAGAACGATCAAAACTGGCTACATATTAAAATACTTAATGAATTTAGTTTTAATGACAGCTTTAATGCCAGTACAAATTATGGACATCTCAGACCTTGAGGAGGAAGTAAAGAATTTAAATGCACTTTATGCTTTTAAATGCACCTAATGTGGCACAAATAGAGTTCATTCTGAATTCAGATTGACATTTCTTAGGGAATCATTGCTCTTGGAAGTGCTTCCCCCTATCCCTCTGATTAGATTGTCTGTACTATTGAAGTCCTCTCTATTTTTTTAAAAAACTTAACCCACCCCTCCAAATCCAGGTATTTGGGTTTATCTGTACTTCTGAAAGAGAAAGAGATATGCGTCTAATTGCCAAAATATGTGAGGAAAAGAAATTAGAATGAAAACCCAATACTTCCTTACATTATTTTTATGACTTCACTTTCTTAAGATCCAAATTAAGTGCCAGTGTTTGTTATACAGATAATTTCTCTCTTTTTAGGTACAGTATGGGTAGTTGTATCTAACTGATGTAGCCAAGAGGGAATATGGTGTTATTATTTGAAATATTTTGAGGTTACACTGGCAACTGAGTTACCTAGACTTATAGATTTCATTCTAATTCCTAGAATTCAGGCACCAACACCACAAAATTCTTATTTCTTTTGGATTCCCTTGGGTGATGGCCCTTTGCAATTATAAAATAAGAAATAATGACAAACTTGTTGCTATTATCACTCATATTAAGTGACAGCACCATCAAAATTCCTTTCTATGTGAATAATCTCCATTCTTCTATTCTTACTTTTTACTGATCACTATAAAATCTCAACTTTAGGAAAGACATATGAAGACCAAAAAACAATAACTGAGTTAAGGAAATAATCAAGAACTGATTGAAAACAGTGACAGAATCTGTCAAATAATTTAAAATATAAAAGCTACTAACAGGCACCCAAAGACCATAACGTATCCAGTAATGCACTAAGTCCCAGACACTTGGAGTCAATGATATGCACAGTTTTAAACATAATTTCAGAACCAATATAGAATTCTTAGTCCTCTTTTTTCCTCAGTAAGTACATTAAATATAAAATCATAATTAACTATCAATGCTGGATCATGAAAGAAAAGTAAAAATTATGATTTCTGAATAAACTGAATAAATATGTCACATAGTTTTGTGAAGAACTAACTAAAAATCAGTGAAAATGATGTCATAGAACCAACTGACCTTTATTAATCGCATACAGTAAGAGAAACTTAGGCTGACTGCAGGAAGTTTGGCAAGCCCCCAAGAGGCAATATATGTAAATAAGAAGGAAGTATATATCAGAGCACAATGGTGCTAATTCTCCAATCCTGTCTTCCTTCCTGATAATGGCTCCATTGAGATCCACAAGAGAACCCATTAAGAATGTTTTCTGATAGAAGCAAACTGAAAGAGAGGTAAAAAAGGAGCAAACAAGGAAAAGAATCAAAGGAAGAAAATGAGGAAGAATTAAAAACAAAATATCGAAGATACAAAATGAAGGTTAGCCCCCAAACTCTGCATTATTTTTAACTCCCAAATACAAATGATTCTATTACACAGGTCCGAGAATAGCAAATGAGATAAAGGCGGACACCTATCCATTCCACAAGATCAGGAACACCATTTGAGTAAGTTTCCAGCACTGCCTCTTCATGTCCTTGCTATTTCCAACATCCTAGCCAAGTATTTCATCATTCTTTCCACTTCATTCAAGGTGGTCACCCAGATAAAGAAAGGAAACATTTAAAACCCAAATAACTAAACTAGGTGTCTGTATTCCTATGAATATGAGACATGTATTTCACTAATTTCTCCATATTTTATAATAAGAACCTTATGGTATGCTTTGTCTTCAGTTTTTGTTTTTTTTTTTAACTTTCTCTTTTCTTCTTTCTTAGTTATTTCTTCTGGGAGAAAATGTGGCAAAAGCAAAATTATGCTCAAGTATAAACTGAAGACCTTGTATGATAATTGATCCAATAGATCTATATATTTTTAGTATCTTGGAATCCAATTTTTTTGTGGAAGCAATTTCAAATTAATCTATTTTTGATACCCACAAATGAACCATCTTTCAATTGTGAATCTCTTTAGCACTTGGTTAGCCTGCATCAGGGTTCTAATATTTTACATAAAATTATGGTGATTTTGTGCTCATCTTATCTTCATACTATACAAAAAGTTATAAGAAGGAAGAGTTCTTACTCATTTATCTCTGCTGAATTGTATGTGTTTGAGCTGAATCTTTCCATAACACTCCCTATTAAATGAAAGATATCAAATTCATTTGCTTTTTAAGCAAACACATCTCCCCCCCTTACCACAGCATTAGAAAGGTCTTGTTTATTTACCTGTCACTGCATAGCACTTTCTGGAGATGCTAACAGTAGACCCTCATCAAGGATCCTGAACTAGCTTGCAACTCCCACGTAGCACATTCTTCCTTACCATGGGAGAGTACATTCCCTAATTTCTCAAGTCCCGGTTAACTTTAAACTCAACAGTAGTACTTCAAATACTATGGACATTATACAAACCACGGTTTTCTGCACTTAATATTCAACCCTCCCCCAACCAGAAGGAATGGAATTGTAAGGCAACAGGACAACATGAACTATTGCACAACTTATCCAGTGGCTTTGATGAACCCCAACCGATTGTTTTCCACATGTCCTCATTCCTGCTAGCCCTGGGGGTAATTTTCAGAAACAATGCAAGTATAAAGATTGAACCACTTACATTCAAATACAAGCTTTGGGTTATATCTAGATAAACAGCCTCTTGTGGTATTTTCTGATACCATTTACAGAATAATGTTTGTAACAATGTAATTTCATTGTATGATAAACATCAATTTACCATAAAAAACAAATATAAACTTGTCACTATTTTCACCTTGTTTCAATTGAATTGGCCTTGTTCAGATAAGCAAGCCTATCTCTTACAGAAACAACAGTTTATAGATAAACTATGTGAAATCGGGGATGTGTATAGAGAATTACACAGCCTACCATCATAATTTTATACTGCCACATTGCACATATGGCTTCCAAGCTTACTTTATCTGAATCTTTCTGAATCTATTCTCCATGCTATTAAACTGAGCACATTCCACATCGTTCAAAAGTAATTACACTTTTGTCTAGAGTGTAGGAGACTGCTCTCCCTAAACAATGAAATTCTCATTATTAGAACTGGCACAATAACCACACTGGTGTTAACAACAGTAGGCATTATACCATCACAATAACTTATGCTAAGTTTGATGTACAAAGGTAACCAGAAATTTAAAAGCCTATAAAAAACTCCTATATAGAAATAGGAATCTTCACCATACCATAATTAAGGTCCTATTCTGTGACTTATTTTTAAATAACACATGCATTTTTCTCTTTTCTTTTGCATATTATCTGAACAGTACTTTATACGTAACATTATCCTAGTCAAACATTGAAAATACATTACTAATAACTATTAGGTTATAAGCAAAGTTTATATAAAGAATATTTCAAGACACAACTATAATATAACAATTAAAATTATCTGGGGTAAATAAAGAATCCCAGAAGTTGACAGTGAACCTGAGCAAGTAAAAGCCTCTCTCTGACATGCATTCTATGAATTCCTTCACTGTATAACGCTGGATTTTACACCTCAGAGCCTTGCTATTATGTTATACTTGATTCCCAGCTATATGCCCTACTTCTACAGGAGATCCAATTTAAAAAGACACTTTTGTCTTCTTTTGATGGACATCAGAAAGAAACTGACGCACACTGAGCGTTGCTTTATGATAACTAGTGTCTCTGCAATGTTTAAACACATTTACATTAAGATAAATCAAATTATTAAGCCCCAAACACTATGTATCCAGTTTTCTTTTTTTAATTTTTTTTTAAGATTTTATTTATTTATTAGTTAGAGAGAGAGAGAGCACAGGCAGACAGAGAGACAGGCAGAGGCAGAGGGAGAAGCAGGCTCCCTGCTGAGCAAGGAGCCCGATGTGGGACTCGATCCCAGGACGCTGGGATCATGACCTGGGCCGAAAGCAGCTGCTTAACCAACTGAGCCACCCAGGCGTCCCTATGTATCCAGTTTTCTTAAAACAATTTCAGGCAAATACTATCAATATAAACATTAAATGAGATACTAAAACATATTAAAAATTACTTCCAAATCCAATGGTTCTTTAAATGTTAAAAAACTATACACAAACACAGTCTTTATTTCATATGAAATTTAGCTATCTATAAAGTGAGCGACTCAAGTTATTTTTTAACAAAAATACTGTATTGTTAAAATAAATAATTATATATTTAAAAAATCAGTGTTAAGAGGGAGCCACTCTATAGTTACACAAAACAATTCATTCAACTCAAGAGGATTTTAAGAAGTCAAAAGAGAGTTTGGCTAAGATAAGACTATACCTTCTGTTAAAAAAAAAAAAAAAAACAGTAAGAAAAAAGAGACAATTGACTAGTAACCACAGGTGGTCAAGCCTTTTCATTTCACATCACATTTGACACTAGAGCAACAATCTAGCCAGCAGAAATAGTACGCAACCAGGCAGAAAACAAGCACCAAAATGGCGACCACAGAGTCCCTTGGCTGCCTCTTAGGCTGCCACTTGATTTCTCCTCATACTCACTCTATTCCTTTCTAGTGCTCATATATAATCACATTGATTGACATGAAGATATGTTCTCAATAGTTCTTTGCATCATGAAATAAATTTGTTTGTACCAGAACTATTATTAAAAATGAGGGACGCCTGGGTGGCTCAGTTGGTTAAGCAGCTGCCTTCAGCTCAGGTCATGATCCCAGCGTCCTGGGATGGAGTCCCACATCGGGCTCCTTGCTCGGCAGGGAGTCTGCTTCTCCCTCTGCCTGCCTCTCTGTCTGCCTGTGCTCATTCGCTCTCTCTCCCTCTCTCTCTGACAAATAAATAAATAAAATCTTTAAAAAAAAAAAAAAATGAGCCAGAAATTATAGTCATTCTTTCTTATTTCTGAAACTCTAAAGTGACAGTCTCCAAACCCATGTTTAAAAAGCGGGGGAGGGGGAGAAGGGGACAGGATGGGTAGATCTGATCTTTCATAAAAATAAAGCCCCAAACTGCCTTTCCACTCACGTCAAAACCAGAATTTACAACCCTGTCTTTCCCCTTTTTGAAGATTACATGAGAATCAAAATTTGCCATTAATTGCTTGGCAAAATTATGAGAGCTTCAGAGAAGGAAACCACAGAATCAGTCTTTTTCATGCTTAAGCTATCTATGTCTCAATCTTACATTGGCTAGAAATCTTACAACTTTTAAAAAATAAATAGCTTAAGACAGTTGACCTATAATGCACCCTGAACAGTTGAGTAAAGCATTCCAAGAATAGATAGAGTTATAGTATTTGTATCAGCATAGCTGATGGAAGTTGCTTTTAGTAAGGCGCACTTAATTTATTTCTCCAAAATATTCAGGCAATAAACAAACTTCAGAAGGGAAGAATTACATCTTCATCTGACCCAGTTCCAAACACCTGCATACCCTGCATATGAACAAACAACCCTAATTCCTCAAGATCTTTATACAGCAACAGTTGTGAAGTGTACAGAACTTTTATCCTCAGAAAAAATTTTCTGACTTAAATGTTACACTGAGAGCATCTCTCTAACTTCGAGCCAGCCTTACAGGGATTACTCATCAGTTATACTTTGTCTCTAAACTATATTGGCAATATAAAATGTGGACCTCTCATTCCTTTTTTAATTTAAGAATGGAGTATGAATGTCACATATAAATAGGCAACGAAATCTGGAAACCTATTTTTTTCCTTAAATTGAACTCTATGATATAGAGACCATGAAACATTGTGTCTGTTTTCAAAGATATTGAACAGAAAAAAAAAAAAGAAAGAAAGAAAATGTATCTTCCTACTGAACTAAAAGTTTCTACTAAGTGAATATTATAATGGCCTACAATCCTGTAAAAGTATAATGACTTGTGTTGAATAACAATTCGATAAATATATTCAATCATTTTGATAAATGAATAAAATATATCTTTTATACATACTTTCCACTTTCTGTATACACTACATTAGTACGTTCTACTTCTTAAATTTCTAGAAAATAAGCACATTTACCATGAATAGCCATACAACCTTGCCCAAAACACATTTACTATTAATCATCCATATGAATTCTGCCATTTAATCAGTAATCATACATTATCTATTATATGCTAAGTATCAGAAATACAAATACATATATTATATTCTATATATTCTATATTAATTATATATTAATATATAGTGATTATATATTAACATTCTATATTAATATACCACATAATATAGTTATATATAATTATATGCAATTCACCAGGAAGGTAAATTATGAAAAGAGAACATTTTCCAGGTAGAAAGAATAAACCTGTGTCATCCGAGGTCACCTGGTGTTATTTCTGAACATGCACAAAAACTTGGCCTGACAGAGAAAAGACCAAGGCCATAGTTTGGTGCTACTCTATACAGAGTTTTATGCTAAGACAACAAGTTTTAGACTAAGTCCTATAAGAACAAGGACACACAGTTCCAAAGTGAGGTAAACAATTCAACTCAATTGTGAGGGAAACAAGTCTAGTGGATATTGGAAGGAAGACCCAAGAGAGGAGAGACTAAAAATCTGAGATCATATGAAAGATTTTTCCAACTGTCTACCCAAGAGATGAAAAATTGATGGAATCAAATATTTTAGGCAGGAACAAATTTAGAAACAAACTGGACACATATAAGAGTAAGTGTCAGCATGTCACTAAAGCGTACTTAAACCATTTAGTATCCCAAAATCTGTCTGAGAATCTGATGAGAACCATAATCTTACTCACATGTACACATAATACAGAATTCTCCAATTATTTTCAGGAGATCTCATAGACCCTGGTCTATGCAGCTCAGGTGCTGCTCTAGGTGAGCTCTAGGTGAAGTCACTTGAGGGGAGTTTTGTTTTGTTCAAATCGATTTCCACAGTGCCCAACAATAACGACAAAAAGCTTGGTACAAAGTAAGCAATTCACAGTTTGTATCTAGTTGAACCGAATTCTCTCTTACAAACTGGTTTCCTTTTCACTAACATCCCTCATCACAGGATCCCCACATTCCAACTACAGAACGTAATTTCATATACTTTTCTTATACCCATCCTTGAGTATACTTAAAATAATCTCTCCTTTATTTTTGAGGCATTCTTCTGGTTATAACTGTTTATATTCACTCCTTCAAATTTGTGTGTTTATGCTTAGAGTAGTGTCACAGGAAAACCAAACTAAGAAGCCCTCACTCAGAGAAGCCAATGGTCAAAATACTGAGAGAAAAGGCGTTAGCAGTGACGCAATGCCAAATGGAGAGCACCATCTCCTTACCTTGTTGAACTGTGTGCTACCATTTCCCACCTTTCTTTTCCTAGTTTAACCTTCATGAGAGGAGCCCAAAAAGTTGTACCACTGCACATAACTAATATAAACTCACAGTAGAGAAAGAATAAATCAGGAATTATGGATAGTATGATTTAGCTTGCCAACAAAGTAATAATCAGACAATAAAATATGCATGTGCTCTTGTGAAGAGCTTATAATGTTTATAAGCATGGACTCCAAAGCCAGAATGTCTGGGTAAACAACACTGGCTCTCCTCCGTATCAGCTGTGATCTGAAGCAAACTACTCTACCTCTGTGTGCCTCAGTTTCCTCATTTATAAAATGAAACTAATAATAACATGTCACTGTATTATTATGAAGGTTACATGAGTTAATATATGTAATGTGATTAAAATGCCACATCTATATAAGTGTTACATGGTGTTAGCCGAAATACTATCCTTGAGGGGAAAATCTTGGCACAAAGTAATCCACCAGTGAAACTTTCACCTATGAGGCTTAAAATATTGAAAGAGTATTTAAATCTAATCTGAGTGACAAAAAGTAGCATCCATTTCACAGTTATTAGGAGATATCTGACTCTTCTTCTTTATTTAATTCTACATACAGTAATGCAATAACATAAATAAGTGGGCATATTTCAATATCAAGCACATCTATGATATGTAATAATTTTCTAGAGAAAGAAAAAAAAAAGCCTTTCGCAGAATCAGAGTCATCTTCAAAACTACGAGATGGTGTGAGGAAACAGTTTTGCTGGTGTAATCTGGTTCCAATTAATGCCCGCCCTCCCATCCTTGATGTAGAAGAGCAGAAGGTCACAAAACCATGACATGTACCCAAGCAGCCATGTTGAAAATGTGACCCGGGCTTTACTGGCAGCTAAGTGCCCTGATACTTTGCCAACATGCAAATTCTGTGTACTTAAGTTTCTAAGGAGGACCCAAAATCCTTACTGGTGAGTGAGTGAGTGAGTGAGTGAGTGTGTGTATGTGTGTGTGTGTGCAGGCACGCACTTTTAAGCTTCTGTTGAAGATGCTATGCTGTCTTCTTCCCTCTCATCTGTGAAACCACAGTTTCCTGATCTTCTGCAATGATAGTGATCCAGACCCCAGGATGAAGGAGCAAATAAATAATCCTGAGAAGCAAATTCTGGAATTGGAGGGACCAGGTAATTAATGAATTATCAAAACAACAGTATGATTGAGACTGAGTTAGAAAGTGTTGCAATCACATTAAAAAACTATAGTTTCTATGAAATACATTCTCCTATAATATTCCCAGTACTGTAAAGGAATACTGGAATATAATCTGGGCAAAGCAAAAAATTGAAAATGTTGATTTATCATGGTGGAGATGTCCAAAATATGTTGTAAATCTACCTGGAAAGATCTCTTATTAGAAATACTATGACATCCAACTGTCATGCTGACAAACTTTAAATGCGGTACTTGAACATCATTCTTACATGTATACGTGTTTTCTCCTAATTAAATTGTGTTTCAAAAGTAAAATTCTTGGGGGGAAAAGAGCATATCATGTACTTCCTACTGGAATCAATTTAGTTGCAAGGAATTCTAAGATGTTAGGAGTGAATCTTGTGTCTGGCTGTTAGGTAGATGATAATTATAAAGCAAAGGATTGAAGCCAAACTGTTAGAGGAGCAGAGTGGCCAAAGAGTAAGTGTAGGCACAACAGACCATGAGAAACCTACCATTGTATTGTGCTGAGAAGTGGGAGTCCTATGGCCACAAGTCTCTTGCGTCAGCAGAGAAACTGGCTGAAATTCCTCAGAGTGAGGTTTGTTGGGAAAACTCACATGCAAGGGAAGGTGAAAGGCTGGGAGCCCGTCACTCTCCTCTTCTTCCACTTTCTGTCTGCTTGTCACCATGGCTACCTCTCCATCTGCTTCCCCATACGGAGAGGCTGGTCGCTTGGAAGACATCCTGGAAGGAACAAAAGAGGAGAAAATAATGAAACCTCCACATAAATCCTTAATGCCGTCATTGTGTGGTTAGGGGCCATTGTAACAGAAATGCCTTTTTGTGCTGGCAGAGAGCAGGAAACCATCCAAATACCACTGCAAAGCGCTCACAATCAGAAACAATGGCCAAGCAGGTAGCAACAGAACAGTGCTTGTTTGTTGTGAGAATAGTACTCTAATATAGCACTCTCTTGTATTCTGGCTTCTTAAACAAGAGAATGCACCTAAGAACACTGCATAATGAAAGACCATTCCATTTTAAAGGGAAGAAAAATACCCATCTAGTTTTACACTTTGATAGACCTTATTGAAGACAGAACATCTATGAATAGCAAATACTGTTGGCAGTTCAAAGAAGGGAAAGAACTAAAATTTCTTTCATCAAAAAATAAACAAAAATAAATGAATGATTGCCATTAAATTGAATTTGCAATTTATTAAAAGTATGATTATTATGAATTGTAGAAATATTGGTTATAAAGAAACCACAGACTCCATGACCAAAAGTTCAATATTTGCTTAAAGCTTATTAAGAATTGAATAAATTTTACAATTGCTGTGAATCTTGAAACACTTGAGAGTTTTTCTTTCCTCACCTTCCCATTCATTTCTAATATCAACCATGCAAAGTGGTTTAAAAAAATAGTGAAAATATAAACATATTTCAGTTTTCATTTCCACAATTCTATGAAGGATTTAGATGTGGATTCTCTGACTTATTTGCCCCTTAAAATACCTAAATTAGAGGGAAAAAGGAAGGTGTTATGTTTTGATGAGCTAATGCCTATAAGGATATGCACTTAGACACTTAAAAATTAAACACTTTTTTTTGTACTTGAGTCTAAGAATACTATTATAGTTTTAAAATATGTGGCAAATATTCTTAGTTAGAGAGTTCCCTTTCCTTTCACTACAAGTTTCAGATAGAAGCAGTATAGAGTTAAAATTTTTAATTAAAAAAAACTCTTTGTATTTGCAACTTGATCTGACCTTGGGAAAGTTGTTATTTTTGCCCAACAAACAAAGAATGTTTACAGAATCATCATTCTTATTCTGGACCAGTGGGAGAGGAGGTAAGACAGTACTAACGGTCCCACCACTTTCTTCAGATATATCACTGATTTTTAAATTTGAAATTTACTACTAAAGAGACGTCTCTAATCATTGCTGAATAATACTATTCCTATTGTGAAAGGTTTCAAAAGAACAGTGCATTCAAGTACTGAAGATACTTTTTTAAAGATATAATAGCACAGTAGAAAAAAAATAAGGGCTTTGGAATCAGACAAACATAGATTCACATACTGATTCTGCTCCTTTCTAGCTGTGAGACTTAGCTTTACTCTATCTCAATTTACTCCTCTTTAAAGGGAAATGTAGTACCTACTTGGAATGCTCTTTGAAAATAAACTGTGTGCCGTATGAAAAATGACTTGTTCAGCAGTTAGCACAGAGCAGACTCTCAGTAAACAAAAGATGCTATTTGCTTTAAAACTACAACGTTATCTCACCTGCCCCCCAAAACAAACAAACCAAACCAGAAAACTCTGAGATGAGGAGAGGTTACTTTCTAAGAGTTAAACCGTAAAATCAACATGAAATACAAAATGTCCTGATAAGAGAAATGATCCCTGGCCAGTAATACTTAACAATAAACTAATCAGATCTATTAGCAAAGAAATACTAATAGCAGGTAGTCTTGATTAGCTGAAGAACAGTCAAAGAGGAGGAAATACTGGTGGCTACCAAGTAAACACCATCTAAAGGAGAAGCAGACTGGGCCATCGCATTTCAGGTATCCTCACTTTTTCAGATCTCATGACTAAGGTTTACTCCAAGTCTATTCATAAGTATGGAGAAAGGAAGTAAGAGGTTGGAGGTATAATTGTCCTTGTCTCATTGGCAACACCACATCTATCACCAAATGGGAAAATTAAACTATATGCAATAACACTACACACTAGCAATATTAACTTCTACAACTCTGCTTTCATGCTCTGCAAGCGAACTTCTGATGGCTATGCAGAGAATGGGCTGATGGGACAGATTTATATATTTAAGGTCTTTGTGATTTTTCAGAGTAAATTAATAAAAGCACTTTTAATTATTTCTTGTTTTACATGTACTTTGACTATAAAGAGAGTATGCATTTATTATACAAGCCATAGTATTTATGGCCTGTGTAGGTATTATCACTGTTGGTGAAATTAATTAATTGGTATTCTGGTGTCTACCTCAGTCTTATGTACAATAAGTCTCTTACTGTCCAAAAACTCCAGGCTGTTGGCAAAAGCTAGTCTCTGGGTTATTAAAGCAGAAAGCTAGATCAGCTGGCCTTTCCCAAGTTAATGCAGTTCTATGACCTTCATAGAAAGCATGACTTTTTGGCTGATTTTTACTTTATTAATAGTATTATTAGTAATGATTATGAAAACTGAAAGTCCAAAAGTAGACAGAAGGTAGATGTGGTAATAGTTAAGACATGGCTACTCTTCTCAAAAGATCTAGTCATTTCAACATCTAAATTATTTTTCTATGCCACTGTCTCTTTCTATATATATTGTTCTATGGAGCAAAAAGCATAAACATGAAAAGTTGTGATGCCAGAAGGCACCTGATCCTAAACAATTACATATTTCATGATTATTTAAATTCCATTTTCAGACACTTACAGAATGTTCTTAATGTGCCAGAGTTGAGAATATTTTTATACAATTCAGGTAAAAAAGGTTTTAGAGATTTAAAAATATCTTGCAATAAAAATGCTCATAGGCTACTAAATCAGAAAAAAAAGGCAAATACTTAAATTATGTAGAGAGCTATCAATCTGCTCGATATTTAGCCTGACTCATAGTAGTTCTAAAAATATGGATAACAAATCACCAATAATGTTAATTCTTGAGTTTTTGCTCATCTACCAAACCATTTCATTTTAGACCGAAGAAGTCTCATTCATGAAAAACAACAACAACAATAACAAAGTGCTTTCAGTGTTATGTTATTATTTATTCTGGTCTCTATTTTATTTGCTTCTGATTTTTCTTTGTTATTTTCTTCCTCTACTATATTTCAGCTAAGTTTCTTCTTTTTCTAGTTCTTTGTGACATAACGTTGTTTGAAATGTTTTCTTAAGACAAGCATTTATAGCAAAAATTTCACTCTAACATCTGTTTTTGCTGCATCCCATAGGTTTTGAAATATTTTGCTTTCCTTTTCATGTGTTTTGAGACATATTTTGATTTGCATTAAAATAATTTCTTACTACTGAAAAATGTTCTATCATTGGAATTGTACATTTCTCCTTTCTGTCAAAGTTTGCTTTATGTATGTTGAAATTCTGTTTTGCCCTTGCATATTAACAATTGCTACATCTTCTTGAAAAAAAAGAACAAATAATATAGTAAGGTACATAATAATAATAATAAAAAGAAATCACTGCAACTTTCCATTTATCTTTTATCTTGTATATGTCGGGTTCCAATTCCTGCACTTGCTACATGACATGCTCTGTTGAAGTGCAAGGTTACCTTGAAATAATCTAAGGATCGAGGCTGCAGCATGTGCTCATGTGCTCATGTAGAGATAATTTTTGTCATTCCTGTGGTAGGTGCTAGACTTGCCAATGAATAAAACTCAGACTTCAAAGACTATGACACAAAACCGACAAATCTAATCCAGTGTGAAACTAACCTGAGGAGCTATGATGATATAATAGAATCATTAACTCAGTTTTGTGTGTAGACAAGAAAATCTTGAAAGAACTGATGTCTAATTTCAGGGCAAAAACACAGGTCTAATTTGATAAATCATCAACAACCATGTAAATCATCAACAACCATTTACTGATCACTTACTATGTGCAAGACACTTATCTAATGGGAATAAAAACGTGTGATTCAAGTTCTCTGCATTAAAAAGCTTATGCACTGATTGAGAAGACTTGAAGAAATAATAATGAAGGACAGTTCAGGTTAAGGGCCAAATGATTGGCCGTACAGCTGAGCAAACTCAGGGCTTCCTGAGGACCAGGGTATCCTGGAATATTTCTAGGAATGACTGACCAAATGCATTTTGGGGGGAAAAGAAGGTCAAATGGAAACTGGGATAAATGGAGAGGTAATTTCATGCAGGAAGTGATACAAGTAAAGACGCAGCAACAGTCTTAGAAAGTACAATGTAAATTTAAGTTTCAAGCTGACTTAGGAAAAAAAGGACATTGAGGAATATGGACTAAATCCTAGCTTGAGTCTATAGCATTTCTGGACTTGCTGAGTTACATGCATGGAATAGACAAGAAACAGCCTCCCTTATAAGGGGCAACTTGTTTTTACATGCAATCATTTTCCTTTACTTGTCCTTGTAGCAATCTGCACAATCAGACCATTTAGTCTACACGTGAAAGTAATTTAAAAACTCCTGGAATCCGTGATGATTGGCTAAGGGTTCTCTGTGTGCACTGTCGTCACTCTGTATGTAGGATGTCCCCGGTTGTATTGAGACATGTACAGCAAAGTCAGGGGTAGGGTAACTGGTACGAGACTGCAACATAAACTAAACCACCGATTCTCAACCTTGGCTGCAAACTAGAATTATATGAAAAGGTTTAAAAAGATACTGCTGCCTGAGTCCCACTGCCAGACATTCTAATGTTATTGGTTCTGGAGTGGAGACAGAGTATCAGAATTTTTTAAAGATCCCAGATGATTCTAATACACAGTCAAGGTTGCAAGCCATTTGCACTGGTCAGAATAATGGTCCCCACTCAAGATGTGCCAATTGTGATCCCTGAAACCTTCGAGCATGTTACTTTACAAGGCAAAAGGGACTTTGCTGATGTGATTAAGTTAAGGATCTTGATATGAAGAGATTATTCTGGATATTCTGGGTGGGTCCAAAGTAATCATAAAGGTCCCTATAAAGAGGGGAGGCAGTAGGATCAAAGTCAGAGAGAGGGACTGAAAGATATTATGAAGCTGGCTTTGAAAATGGATGAATTGGGGCTATGAGCCAAGGAATAAAGGTGGCCTCTAGAAGCTACAAAAAGTGATGAAATAGAGTCTCCCCTAAAACCTCTAGAAGGAAGGAGCCCTGCCAACACCTTGATTGCAAGACTTCTGACCTCCAGAACTGTCGGTGAACACACCTATATTGTTTAAACCACTAAGCTTGTGCTAATTGTTACCACAGCAACAGGAAACTAATCCACAGAGCACACATATTTCTTTCACTGGTGGTATTTTCTCAATGTGAAACCTTCTTAACCCAGATGTACCCTTGCCTGTTCTCTCCCTTCATTTAGTGCCAACATCATTTCTCAGAGAAGATTTCCTTGGTTACTCCTCCCAAGCCAGGACCTCCTTGTCTCTCCGACATATTTATTTATTATCTGTCTCTCCCACTTTAAGACCCAAGAGGGCAAATTTTATTTTTGTTTACACTATGTCCCTAGGACTTAGAACCCTTTCTGAAGATAGTTGTTTTTCCAACAAATACGTTTCGTAAAAGCTACCATCTAAAACCAACTTACTTACTATGCTAACTATGAGTAGTTGTAAGATCTAGTCTTAGAGAGCAAACATTCTTAGAAAATGTCTTAATATTGTTAGAAAAGAAAGGAAATCCAGCTCAGTGCTAACAGTATCATTTTAAATAAGTTCTATGTAAAAGAACTGGTAAACCTGGTTAAGTTAGGTTTTTAAAATACTTGTAAAAAAAATCTTAGTTATTTTTTAAGTGTGTATGTAAAAGACTATAAACATGAAGTAACTTTAAGGAAGACTGCTACACAGTTCATTATTACCAGAACTATTACTGAGGAATCACCTACTTACTGCTTTAGGTTATGTTCTTTGATGCAATTCTAAAAAAAATGAAAGCATATGCAAAGTGAAAGGAATTCATATATGGAATGAATATAAAATGGAAGACTTAAATAGGGATTGCTTTTCTTATGTAATAGTTTCTTTTCCTCTCTAGATATTTTAACCTTTGACTGATTAATTCAGAGATAAAGTCCTAGGAAGCAGTGCCTTCTACTGGTTATTCTTTTGGAATGATGATATTATTTCTCTTAAGGTTTTCAGTTATGTATTAAAAAATGTAGGGCCACTTGGGTGGCTCAGTGGGTTAAAGCCTCTGCCTTCGGCTCAGGTCCTGATCCCAGGGTCCTGGGATTGAGCCCCGCATTGGGCTCTCTGCTCAGCTGGAAGTCTGCTTCCTCCTCTCTCTCTCTGCCTCTCTGCCTACTTGTGATCTCTGACTGTCAAATAAATAGATAATAAATCTTTTTAAAAATAAATAAATAATGTAAAAATAAAAAAAATCTATAAAGAACAAACTCAAATTCCAACTATTCCACAAAGCCTTCTCTTACCATCACAGCTAAAGTGATTTCACCTCACCTCAGATTACATCAACTCTTATTATTGGTCCACATGAAAAACTGAACATCAGTATAACCTGTGACACTCGTTCAATAGTTTTTTTTTTCTTTTCTTCCTAGTACATCATGTCTAAAACTAGAACACTAACACTTGAAAAGAATGTAATTTTTTAAATTTCTTGAATTCCCTATGACATGCATCATGTCTTGCACTTAATAAGAGTTTGGTAAGTACAGGTCTATTTGTGATCATTTCACCTGATTTTTTTTTTCCAAGATTAATGCCAAAGATATGATTGCATGATAAAGGTCTTTCCAACTTGTGCTGTGTTTTCTTTTCCCCCCAAATAGTCTAATATTCTATGCTGAATGAGGTACAATTAATTACAAGGCAGCACAATTCCTAGCACATAGTTGGCACACAGCATATTTTTCTATGAATAAATAAATGAATTGCATGAGTGTCTATTTTGTGCCAGGCAATTTATCTCTATGTTATGGAGAAAACAGGAAACTTAGATATGAAGACCCTTCTGCTTCACCGTTAAGGAAGTACAGTTTGGATGGAAATAGAAGTCATATACCCACTCATCCATTCTTTCGTTAATGGAAAAACATTTATTGAAAGCCTACCATGTGCCTGTAGATAACAATGCCAATTAAGAAATCAACAAATAATATTTTAAGGTAAATGATTTTTGTAATTGTGAGTACTAGGAGAGACAGACAATAGAGAGACGATATCTCACTCAAATAATCAGAGAATGCTTCCTACAAATTATGAGAATTCAACAGGGTAATGAAGGATAGGACCAATGTCAATAGACACAAAGAAGAAGAGATGATTCCAGACAGCAAAAATGACATTAACAAATTAAATAAATTTATAGAATGATGGATATATAGGATGTAAATAGGATATAAATAAATAGGATATAAATATAAATAGGATATAAATTTATAGAATGATGGATTTATAGGATGGAGAGAATGGTTTAGTTAAAGCAAGAGATTCTAGGAGAAGTAAACGGAGATGAGGATATAAGGCAGGGCTAGACAGTGATCTGGTTAAATCCTGTCACTTTTAAATGGGTAAAGCAAAATTTGAAAGTGAAACTGAAGGCAGAAGGGAGCTAGTGATGGTTTGTGAACCACAGAGTAACAGCATCAAAAAAACCTGTATTTTAGAAAGAAAAACCCTCAGAAATTAGTAAGGTTGGTAGAAGGTTGAGGGTGAGAACCAGGAAAGGAGAATGAGTGAGGGCAGATAATTCAAAGATAAAGATATTACTGGACTATATAATTTAGAGAACAATACTGCTAATAAGAAAAATATAAAAATTAGAAAGAAAGGCCAATTTGGAGGAAAATATGAAATTCAGTTTTAGAAATAAATCTTTGTTGATTGTGAGATTTTAAAAAAAAGAAAGAGCAGGCTATCAGAAAATGCAGAACTCTTGTAGAAGTAATTGAGGCAGTCTTCTCTTTGAAACCCAAGTAGAGGGTTAACCAGTAATTGTAATTATTTCTCATTGACTTCTTCCACAATGCTCTGAGTCAGTATATCTATTCTTCTTGTTTTATAAAATAGGAAACTGAGTCATAAAGGGGTTAAATATCTTTTGTTACACTATTTGGTCTTTGCACTATAATAGGCAGCAGCTCAAGCCCAGAATTGTCTCTCCAAGGGAAAAACTGGAAAAAAATAGAGCAAGGGGGAGGAAATCTTGCAGTCCATCCTACTTTGGGGGAGCAGCGTATAAAAAGGATTAGCAAAAAAGACAGAGAAGTCGAAGTGATAAACGAAGCAGCATAATTATTCTTTAAACAATTCTACAAAAATAAACATTCTGAATATGAACTTTTAAAATTCTGGACCATGACATGTATTTAATATAACTTCCATTAATTGCTCTCCTAAATACTTGTTTTTAATATTTACTCCTTCATGTTAAATTTTAAGCATAGCAGAATCATTTTAAAAACAATACAAACTATTTGAAAGGGTGCATCTTAAGGGAACAATAAATATGGGATATTAAAAAATAAAATAAAAATTGTCCATCCTTCATATCCTCAGATCATACTTCTTTTCTAGAAGTTATGAGCCTCAAGTTATTCTAGTAATAAGACTATTTGTACAAGACATTTACATTTACTTCTCTGGTCTCTTTTGTAATTAAGGTTGTTGGGAGACAGCTAGTCAAGATTAGGAATTAAACTGTTTATCAAAGCTATTTTCACAGCAGAATGTTACTTATCTAATAGGGGAGATCAACATGGACATTTAGCATTAATAGATAGGTTTTGCAGTCAAATGAGTAAAACAACCAGCACTTCTGTGTGATTTATAAACACAGAATTACACAATATCATTTTAATAAAAAAAAAGGTTTGTTACTCTTATCTATGAATTTCAACTATTATTATTCATATTTTATGGTTTAGCCTTTCTTCTTCCCTCCTACATATTTTGAACATCTTCATTTTCTTTCTAAGAGTCAGCTTTGTGTTTACTTTGTGAACATTCCATGTAAATTTTATAACCAAGTCTGTCATATGTAACATTCAGAAGCCTTTTAAGTTGAAATTTTATTTGTGCAGTATTTCAAACTTGTATAATTTTCTTCTCTTATCTATAAATCCTCTTTGTCATCAGTTTCTGATACAGAACATGCCAATCTCTATACTTCTCTACCCTTTGCTTCCCACATACAAAGACCTCATTCATTATATTGTTATTTAGAAGCATGAACAAGTTCATCAGGTCCTAGCATAAACTATAAATGGAAGTAGAAACACAGATTTCATAGAAATGTAAAAACGGACAACACAGAGTAATAAATAAGACTAGAACCCCTTGTAATCCTTAGGATACATTTCACGGGAGTAGGAACTTATTCCTTCTAGTATTTATAAACAAGACTTGCCATAAAGGGGAAATCTAAAAACAAAAGTTAATTTTTGAGCTATAGCTACTAAATAATAAATTCATTATTCTGTCCTAAAATAGAATTTGAATTTACAGAAAACAATTTAGTATACGATATAAAAGTTTAAACTGTAAAATGCTATAGTCACCAAGAAGGTTCAAAATGGCCTTTACCAAGGCTGTTCCCTGGATTTACCTTGTCCTATGGTTAGCTTCCAAGATGTTCTCTGCACTGATATCAAGTAGTTCATTATACCATCCCTTCATTCTGATAGGAATAGCACCACTTGTAACTTCTTCAGCACCTTTTTGCCCTTCTCTTTACTGGCCTCTCGCCCTTACTAAATAGCTTTCTCCAGCCTTGCTTAGCCCACCAAAGAGCCAGAGATGGAAGAAAGAATAAGAACAAGCAAAAAATGAGGCAGTACTGGGTTCTTTGCAAAAGGGGTGAAAAATAAAAATTTTTTAAAGTCAGCAGTTAGAGAAGACTTAGAAATAGAATTTAATTCTCTTTAGTACTAGAAAGGAATCAGTGACTCTTTACGAGTTGGACACAGGATATCTCAAAAGTGCTTGAATTAATGTGCTTAAAGTAAGCAATAAAAGTAACGTTAAAAGTGCATTTGTTTTGTTTTCTAAACAAGAGAGGTAAGCATTTAGAAACAGTTTATGACAGCAAAATTCCATCCTACAATGATTCAGAATGCAAAATTCTATTCTTCTTCTACTTTCTTCTCTATTTCAATAATAATTGCAAATCACTGAAAATTCACTCCAAAATTAGACCATGTGTCACTGGATGAAGACTCTCGGAAAATTTCCTAAATAAAAAAGATTGCTTTATTATGAGTAACCTAATAGCTCAGTTCTAAAGCCAAAATTTATCTAAATAAAGGATTCTGTCAGCTGAAACTTCTCATCTTTATGTTTTATTATGTTATTTTAACATTAATCCACACTTACTAAGTGCCTAAAACAATAGCACTCCTGATAAATAAAAAGGTAGAAAGGGTATTAAATTTAATTAAACTCTACTGTAATCATTCCATAATATCCTAATAGTTAGAAAAGTTAGTGCTCATTCTCAGTCTGACAAGACTAAAGGAAAACTGGCTACAAGAACATTTATGATTCCTAAGTACAAAGTCACTTTCATAAAGAAAAGAGCTAATAAAAGTTTTTACATATTTCTGTATTTTTTTGAAAAACATTACTGAAAGTTTACTCATGATTTACAACTCAAGAATATAACAATAAGCACCTCCCACTTAGAAAAATATCCTAACTTTGACTTGTTTAATAATTATTATAATTTTATTCCCTTGACTCAAAAATAGAAACACCTCAATCTTAGTTATTAACCACTTGATCCCAGAATCTTTTTTGTCAAATACACTAAATTTCAACCAAAACTACCTGAAGAAAACATAAAGAATGATTAAAACTTTTAAATGTTGAAAAGGAATTTCTTTTAAGTTGTAGACAAAATGACCAATTATAGAAATTGGGAAGAAAACAATACAAAACCATAAATATCAATTTGTTGTCAATTATATAATTTGTGTATCGCAATACATTTCTCATTAATCAGAAACAAACAGAAAAAAGCATTCAACCTTCAGCTGTCGACAGGTTAAAAGTATCAAAGTCCTTTTGTTCTGATTATTTCTAAATCACTTTGAATAATCTAGCATTAGGATTTGTGGTTCTAAAACTTGTTATTACAGCTAGAAAGGCTATACTTTTTGAGGGAATAAAAAGCTTTTTCCATTTGAGTATGGGTTTTCCCTTTCTGACAGCTCCAAGTCCACAGGATGTGGAGGGATGATTTAAATTTTACATCAAAATTGTGACTGCACTAGACTTTTTTCCCCCTTCTCAAGGGAGGCATTGTTCTTGCCTTTCCATAACCAGGCGTGACAGCGCCAGACTGGAGTCATACGGCTGGTCCCTGAGTCAGCGTGAAAGTGCTCACCTCCTGAGCCTCCCCAGATGCTCGGCTCCTTGTGAGTCTGAAAGCTGAGCACTGAGGAGCTACATACTCCATTCCTGGGACAGAGGACTGAAGGGAAAAAATCTGGGGATTAGCAAAAACTATCTCTTCCAGCACATGCTATAAAGCTTTTATTAAGAGTTTAACAAGAAGTAACAATTAAAAAAAAAAAACCTGCATTTAATATGAGTACCAGTTTCCTGAACCAAAAGTTGGGACAAGTGGTTGAACAAGATGTTGTGTGCTTCTGAGTGAAAGAAATAAAGTTTAAAAATTCAGAAGCCTTTTAGACTTTTGAGACACATGGTTGCCACATGTATAAATTTTAGGTTAGAGACAGCTGGATAGAACAGTGAAAGAATATTGTATGAAATGCATATCTATTCTCCAGATCGCTAAAGAAGTATCTTTAAAAATTGTCTTTAGGATCCCTGGAAAGGGACCATCTTTTCTGCTATCAGAATAATTGGTAATGAAACAAGGATGAATTATATTTCTATTGTTCTGTCCCTGAATGAACCTTTCAGGGAAGTTTGAGAAGTATCTGTGTCTTGTGTATAAATGCAAATGTGTGTGTGTGTGTGTGTGTGTGCACATGCACACATGCATGGGAGAGAGAAACAGAGACAGAGAAAGAGGAAGAGACAGAGAGACAGAGAGGAAGAAGAGGGGCCAGGAGGAGAAGACTTTTACTGTCCAGTAATATGATAATAGAAATTAATAGTCTTTCTTCTCTTATGGAACCTGTCTATTAAAGATTGAACAGCACAATCTTTGAGATTTACTGTCTCATTTACTGTCTAATTCAAAACGACTGGTTGAAAGTATCATATATTTTGAAAAAAAATTTTTTTAAAGTAGAAGCAAGCTCCTCCCAAATTGTTAGCTCATAAAAAGTAAAGGGAAAAAAAAAAAAGCCAAAGGAAATGTAATTCCTACATATTACTACTATAGTGAGTAGTACTAATCTCTTAGTTATTGCTTTCCAAAATAATGCCACTCAATTTTTTTCATGTTGTTCTCACGAGGATATGAGCGTCTATGTATGTTCACACGTGCACATACATGTGGGCATGTTTATGATCACCTATAAAAATAGTTCACCATAATCACAGTGAAAGAAGATAGATTTTCACTCATGAACATCACTAGTTGGGTGAGGTTTCCTTAACTAGGAAAGAATATCTATTTAGGCTTAATGATATTAATCCCTCTGTAAAATATCATATCACTTATTTTAATGACTTGGTCATTTTGACTCTCCCAGGAGAATCTCCCTATGGCAGAGCTGCAAATAAGATACAAAATTTCATTTTCCAAAATAATATCCTTAAGTACTCATTTTGAGCTTTGGCCACTCTCTCTCCCTCCCTCCTATGTCCTTATCTGAGCTTCCTCCTAAAGTGCCCACCCCCCACTCACACTCTCTCTCTCCCCTCTCACATTACTGGATAAGTCTAAATAAATAGCAAATTGTTCCATAATCAAAAGTGACTTATTCTTAGCATGGTGTATGTCTTGAAATAAAATCTGTGGCATGTTTAATTTATTTAGGATCTAATAATGATGACAAAAATAATTAAGTAACCAATCTAGTTTTAATTTCTTTTGTTTTCAAAGGTCATTGTGAAATCAAGCAAGTTAAGCCTTCAAAAGCAAACCTCTGGAGAATAGTGTGTGTGCGTGTGTGTTTTTTTCCCCAGCAGAAATGAAAGAGGAGGCTCACAGCTAAAAGGAATACTGAACGTCAGTGTCAGATTTGTTGAGAATAACTGTCTAAGCAGTCCAACGAGGAAAAATATTATGACCCTTACCCTCTTTGGAATCCAGATAACCCTGACAAGGAAAAGTTTATACACTGCTAAACGGGGGCCAATTTAGGGGACTCTTTCTTTCCATGCCCCATACAGATTTGGTTACAGCATGTTCCTACAACAGCTGTTGGAAAATGAACGAAGTAGAAAATATTTATGTTATATTCAAAATAGACAGCAAAGAACATATATACAGTGCAAAAATGTTTCCTAGGACAAACAGCTTCTGATGAGAGGGACAGGCATCCTAGGCACAGACCAATTTTCTTAACCGCCCAACAAAATGAAGAATTTGCCATTATAATCATGAAAAGTCCAAAAGGGTGCAGTGCCAAAGACGATGAGCATCTATCAACCCAAACTCCAAAACAGCAGGATGCAGCTATGGTTGATGTTATAAGAATGCTGAGCCTCTTCTTGGTTCCTTTCATGCCAAAGCTTCTTTGCTTGGATGAATATGAATTAAATCCATAAGCTTTCTTATTTTTCTAGCTTGACCTCTAAACTCATTTTACGTCTTAACTGTTTATCTTCTCCCCCCATTAATCTCTCTGATTTTAGCACATTCCCTGTTGTTTTTAGGAGGGAAAAAAAAAAAACTTTAAAAGCATGGTTCATACTGCCACTGTGGACAGATTAGGAACATTAGCTCTTTTCTATAAATGGGTACGAACTATTCAGTAGTAACCTAAAGACTATCCGTTTCTTGCCCCTGAAACAAAAATTCAAAGGATATGGCATATACCATACAGAAGAAAATCATCAAACTCTTATGAAGGTGGGATAAGTATGAAGACATAAAAAGATCTCACTACGAGGTTAAACTAGATTTCACACAGGTCTAACAGTAATGTCACTATCAAATTTCCATTAAAAATTTAAAGTCTGTCATAAGTAAATAGTTGTGAAGTAAATGAAGTAAATAGTTTTCCTGTTTACTTTCTCTTTTCAACCAGTTCTACAGCTAAGGGCATATGACGTAGATGTTCTTTAAAATACTATGTCACTATCATAGATATGTCTAATTTTAGATTGTAATTTTAGCCAGCAATATAGCTGAGTTCTTTCCTATTCTGTTTATTGAAATATAGTTGATAAGAAATTTCACTGATTAACATAAGCCATTTACCTATATCACCATAAGATCTGTCAGTACAAAAAACCAAAAACTTTAAAGGTATTCCCTTTACAAATCCATAAAAGAAAAACTCATCAAGCAAAAACATCAAAACTTTAAAGCTGGATTCTCACACTTCAATAGTGTTTACCATTTACCAATTTTGTAGGTACTCTGCCATATTTTCTGCTGTTCCGTAGTATTTCCCTTGAAGCTTAACAAAGGCCCAGCTGTATAAACCAGTTCTGTCAAAGAACATAGTTAAGGGATGGATAAAACAGGGAGGGGTGTCTTACTGGCTGACCACTGTCTGAGCTTATGAGGATAAAGGAGCCTTGGTGGAGAAAAGTAATCATCCATTGCCTTTTTTTTTTTTTTTTTTTAACCCTAACCTCATTACCACATGCTAAAACATTTTTTTTTTCCACTACCCAAAAGCCCTATTCCAATCCGCCGTGACTGAAAGGTCTTTGTGTTCCAAAGGAGACAGATTCCTCCCCAACATCCTTTTCCCTCCTCTTCTTGTGTTTGTTTGTTTGTTTTCATTTTATTTGTTTGTTATCATGATTTTATGTTTATGGAGGCATGATCTTTTAAAGACTTCTGAAAATACTGGCTTCCTCTCCATTAAACCATCCACACACAGTTCCCTGAAAACATTTTTAATGGCTAAATAAGCTTACTTGTTTTGGATTTCTTTTTACCAAAATATTATCAACAGTTTTCCATCACAAGATCGTTATTTCTTCTAAGGACTCTAGAAAATGAATCTATTCCTTGAAAAGACAGTTAAGCATATATAATTGAGGTAGGATGTGTACTGAAACCCAGCATGTATCTTAACATTTTAAAGAATGTTTCCATAAAATCCTTACTTCAAAGAGGGTCAGCTACATGCACATTCTGAGTATGTAGCAATGTGAGATAGGGTCCTGAAGTCTGAAGGCAAGTTTGGAGTGAGCTAATTAATCCTCTCAAAACCTAGCTCCCATGTGTCCAAGAACACCAAACTGTAGGGAAGATTTTCCAGAGATTTAAATATGCATTTCCTATTTTCAAGTTTGTCATTCTTACAAATGACATCATTTATAAAGGACTGAAGCCAAACCCCACTCAAAGAGAGCTACCGTAAGTGTGCTGGTTAGAGTCAGTGGAACACATTAAATGCCCCAGGAAATCCCTGGGCAAGGGCCACTAGAACTTATATGGAGACAGCATATCAACTCCAGAGTGAGTTCTATTTCAGGGTGTCCTTTGAGGTTGGGACAAATATTTGAATTTTATTAAATCCTCTATTTATGGGGCACCTGGGTGGCTCAGTGTGTTAAGGCCACTGCCTTCTGCCTTCGGCTCGGGTCATGATCCCAGGGTGGTGGGATCGAGCCCCGCATCAGGCACTCTGCTCTGTGGACTGCCTGCTTCCTCCTCTCTCTCTCTGCCTCTCTGCCTACTTGTGATCTCTGTCTGTTAAATAAATAAATAAAATCTTAAAAAAAAAAAAATCCTCTATTTATCCAAAGCCTGCAGCAACTGCACTGGAAGCCTTCTTCTATACTGTCCTGTCAATGACCTACAGGGATTATCCTTTTTCAGAAGGAGTAAAAGGGGATTCTTTTACCCATCTGTATATTCAATGTGAAATGTAGACTTATAATACAAAATGTACTTTCTTTAGGGTGAACTATGAACTATCATTGCATTCAGAGCCTATGTCTTCCTGTATCCATGGCTGATACAGGTACTAGAGCAATAGTCTTTCATACTTCACCTTGCTGCATGTAGCAGCCTAGTTTCGGAAACAGTCAAGTCATTTTCTTCTAACAAATATTTGGTTCTTATGAAACCATCTGAACATGTCAGAGTTTATCAAGCCAACAGCTGCCTATGTCATAGTCAAATTATCATACAGAAGAAATGGAACGCAGAGGCAAAAAAATACCCCATTGCAAAAGGGAGCAATGTTTAAAAATTCACTTTTTTACCATCATGACCTACTCACCATGTCTTTCATTAAAATACTTACTAAGCTGTCCAGAAATATTTACAGATAATCTATCCAAGTTTTACAAGGCCCACCAAAACATTATTACTAAAAAGAAAACTAAACGACTAAAGATAGCACCATCCTGTGATGTCTTAAGAAAACTAATACTAAGTAAAATGATTACTATATATAGACCAAATGTTCTCAATATCAATACTTTCCAAAGAGAATATTTTAATTACACTACAACATGTCTTCACGTTTATAAATTTTTTACTTAAATGAGTAGCATCTTCTTAAATCTGCTCAAACGTGTCCTGTCTTATGTTTTTCTTCCACCTCTTTGCATTCTTATTATTTTAAATGACTTATTAATAAAGGCTTATAGTGATTCAAATATCTATAGAAATACTTTCAAGATAATACATGCCTCTTATTTACATCTCCTTGCAAAAAGCAGTAAGAATAATAGTATTGTGGGAGGCATCTAAAGACATAGGACACATTTTCTAGGACATGTTTTTTCCCTTTTGGTTTCAGAGGAGTATAAATGACTCTCATAATTATGCCAATTAATTAACTGATATGTGCCAATCACTGAGCTAGATGCTTTGCATGTATTTTTTCTTGTCATCATAATGGACTAGAGACTTAAATGTAAGAGCTAAAATAAATGTTTGAAAGGGAAACAAGAGTAAATCTTCATGACCTTGTGTTTGGCAATGGATTCTTAGATTTGACACCCAAAGTAAAAGTGACAAAAGAAAAAAAAAATAGATAAATTGAACTTCCTCAAAATTAGTTTTGAGCTGGACATAATACTATAAAGAAAGTGAAAAAAAATAAAAATGGACAAAAATACTTGCAAATCATATATTTGATAGGGGACTTGCATTCAGAATATATAAAGACTCCTAACAACTCATGTGTATATATATCATACATATTTATATAAATTTATAGATAATTTTTAAAGAACTATGGTACAACTCTTATACTAAAAAGACAACAATCCATTTTTTAAATAGGCAAAAGATCTGAATAGACATGTACTCAAGAAAGCAGAAATCACTTAGAAGTACTTAAGAAATATTCACTATCATTAGTCATTAGAAATGCAAACCAAAACCACAATATAGTACCCCTTCTCATCCACTAGAATGGCTAAAATAAGAAAGGACAGACAATAACAAGGATTGGAGAGGATGTAGAGACAATAGAACCATCATGGATTGCTGGTAGGAATGTAAAATAGTGTTCCTGCTTTGGAAAACTTGGTAAGTTTCTAAATAGTTAAACACAAAGTTATCATAGGGCCCAGCAATTCTCCCTTCCAGGTTTACATCTAAGAGAAATGAAAGCATATGTCCACAGAAAAACTTGTACATAAACATGCACTGCAATGTTATTTGTAATAGCCAAGAGAGTGGAAGCAACCCAAACATCTACCAGTTGATGAACAGAAAAACAAACTGTGCCATACCCATGCAACACAATACCGGTTGGTTTAAAAAATGAATGCTGCTACATGCTGCAACATGTGAACCTAAGTGAAGGAAGCTGGTCACAAAGGACACAATATACGATTCCATGGGTATGAAATGTCAAGGACAGACAGATCTGTATATACAGCAGGTCATGGTCGTCTAGGGCAGGCAGTGCAGTAGGGATGGAAGAGAATGGGAAGAGACTGCTAATGGGCACAAAATGGCTTTTCGAGGGATGAAAATATTCTAAAATTAAATTGTGCTGACACTTGCACAACTCTGTGAATATACTAAAAATCTGTGAATTATATACTAAATGGGCTTGGTATAATAATCTCAATAAAGCCATTTTTTAAAACTACAAAGTAGACATTATTGCCTCCATTTTATCTATAGAAACTGGCTCAGAGCTGTTACATAATTTGATAAAAGTCTCACTGAACTAGAATTTGGAGCCAGACCTGACCCAAATATCATCACATTTTCATTATGGAACAGCTTTTTTTATGAAGGAACTTAAATATATGCTTTAAAACTGATTTTTTTCCTCCAAAAAGTTAGAAGTATATTTATCATTTCTGTTGCTTTTATTTGGATACAAGCTTTTATGGAACATTGTGGTTAGACCTACATTAAGTAAATGTCCTTTTTTTCTTCTCCTGACATTTTTTTCATTAGTTTTTTTTTTTTTTTAACACACTCTTTGCAACATCATCTTTTGGGAAGCATGATAAGCAAATGTTTAATGATTGTTCTAAAAGAAAGCCACTGTACAGAATCACAACACATTCCTAAGGCACCTAGGGCACATAATGTTCTATTCTTCCTTATCTTCTCAGTGGTAGGTTATCAATTTCTACATTGATTCTTACTAATTTCTTCCTTTAAATGTTTAGAAAAGCTAATAGTTATCCTCCTGTCATTATAGTTCAATCTGGAGGAGTTTAATCCAGTATATCAATCCTGTGAGCACAGGTAAAATTTTTAGGAAGGTAACCTACCCTCCAGTTATCTTAAAAAAACTTCTAAAAGACTCCCAATCTTTGGAAGTAATCTGCAGGATAATCTCCAAACTAATTATCACCAGGTGTTAATATGTTTAATCCATCTTCAGGACTCAAGATTAATCCATTTCCTGTGACATCAACTATTGCTGGTGCTAGCTGTATAATCAACTTTAAAAAACATTATAGAGTGGAAGCAGAATGGATAAGCTGACGGTATTCTAACATTTCCTTTTTCTTAGTAGTTTGTTGACAAAAACATTTCCACGACTAAACATTTCCACGACTATAAAAGTAGAGCATGATCCTCAGTTATTACTATCCCATAAAATATTTTAAGATTTGTTCCACTTATGATAGTAGTTTGAATTGATTTTGGTCAGTTCAGCACAGGCTTAGTTAAATCGACATTGATTTGCCTGGACAAGTAGCTTTAAACCAATTTAGAACTCCGCATTTCCTTGAGGTGTATGTATCAGGAGCAACTGTTTCAATTGTTAGTCCTTTAAAAATGATGTAGGCTCTACAATGGTGGAGAACAAAGAAATGAGTCAGAGGAACAAGGCACAGATATTCGGGCAGTAACAGAACTATGCACTACGTAAATGCAAGCGTGGAAGCACGGCAGCTTATTGATTCCAAAGGACCCAGATATTTTAACAATCCATTACTATTATCATTACTAATTAAAGAACTGTTTCTAAAATCGGCACTAGTAGTTCACAGTGATTCATTTTTATCTTCGTTTAAATTAAGCACAACTTTTGTACTGCCGTAAGTAATCTCCTTGAAAGTCCTAGATTTAAATACAGAAACCTCACATCCTGGTCTTTATCTCCATTGCTGAGACCCATCTAACAGACTCTTAGATCCAGAAGAGACTTTTTAACCAAAATTGAAGTGAATTTACTCGCTTTGGATTTTGAACCTCATGGGTTCTCGGTGAGCTACTGACTTTAGACTGTAAACTCTCTGAACCACAAACAATTTCCCTCATTTTTCAACCTCATGCACAGTCTAGCACAGGGCATAATAAACCAAACTGGAGGCAGGAGGGTAACAGTTCAGAGCATGCACCCAAAGTAGACAAACCTGGGCTGAGTCTTACTTAATGCTATTTCCTAGCTCTGTGACTTTGACCATGTTACTTAACCTCTCTGAGTCCCTGTTTTCTCACTATAGGAAAGATAAATAATGCATTATTTGTACATTTTGAGGAAAGTAAATGAATACCAATAAAAGCATGCATTATTTTACCAAACACATGATACGTACTTAATAAATGTTATCTATTCTTATTGTTGTTATTTGGAATTCAATTGAATTGAACTGAATCTAATTTAAACCGCTCAAGTGTAAAGCATAGTTAAGGTTAGGATATGACACAATCTAATTAGCTATGAGAAGCCATCTGTGTTTAATATATTTGGACCTATGAAAAAGAGCCAAGAGTTATTTTAATATTTCTATACAGCCAAAATTTTTATTTTTGAATAAAAAAATAAGATTTAGAACTCACTGCACAAGGCTCAGATTTCTGAATCTTGCTGGAAAAGTGAGTAATCAAGTTCTACTTACTATGTGGCATTGCAGCATCTGGGACCTTCAAACAATTTTAATTTCAATTTGAGTTAAAAGAAGTCACTATTGAGTGACACCGAGAGCTATGCTAGCAGTCTTCCTACTACTGATATACTAAAATTTCATCCCATTGCTAGAAATTCAGAATATGGCTTTTGCTGTATGACATTTACTGCTAAACAACTTTTATAAAATATGTTCTTTCCACCTGCTTCTTGAGGGTAAGCTGAATCCCCTTAGGATAAAGGCAAGTAGGACATGTTTTATAAGATTCAGTCACTGTGAAAGTTTCATTAGAAATTGCTATTCACATAAACAATTTCCCCTTTCTATGTGTAGGACTTAAGACTTCCAAACAAAGAGGTGGGTTTCTATTGTACAAAATAAACATAGAACACAGGTGCCTTGTATCACTGGACTTGCTGCACTTGGCATTGTAAGGAACTCAGTTTGCTTTAGATTGATACCTAGCATTTTTTTTAAAGATTTTATTTATTAATCTGACAGACAGTGAGAGCAGGAACAGAAGCTAGGGGAGTGGGAGAAGGAGAAGCAGACTCCCCAGCTGAGCAGGGAGCCTGATGCGGGGCTCTATCCCAGGACCCTAGAATCATGACCTGAGCTGAAGGCAGCCGCTTAATGAGTGAGCTCCCCAGGTGCCCAAGAATATTTAGCATTTTTGACACGTAGTCATATGTGGCTGAAGATTTCCTGTCACGTGTATATAACCTAGCTGAGCGTCATGGATTCCTATAGGAGCACAGTGATACCTAGCATTTTTTACAGCCATCTGACTGCAAACCTGAAGATAAACCCCAAAAGGATAATTTTTGAAAAATCAAACCATTACAAGAGTGAAAGGAAAAAGAAATAGAATTTCTTTCTCAGTCTATGTAACTATTTAGCTACTAAAAGTTGATTAATATTGTTCTTTCCCTCTACATTATCATCAATAATTTTAACTACATCCATTCTCAAAATGACCATGTAGTCCACCTAAAAAATTTTGTATTTCTAATAAAATGTTTTAAAACAAACACACCAAGAGAAAACAGTTGAGTTAGAATGCTCCATCAATCATTTGGCAAAAGAAAATCAATCGAAAATGTACAGTTCCAGGTAGATTTCAGCTGGCTACCACCAAAAAGCAGACTGAGATAATAGCCACTTCAAAATAGAGAGATGTCAAGATAGTTTAAACACCACCAATTACTTGCCATATGGACTATATCCCCTCAGCTCATGGAGTATTTAGAAACTATTCAGAATTAATAAGCACTGCTGTCACAGTACTGTCAAGAAATGTAAACCCTTATTCATATTTTGGAGGTACTGTGGGTAAATATAAGAAACAGTAAAGAACTATAATCTAAGGGGAAATCCATTTAAATTGATTGTCTGTTGAACCTCAGTGTTAGCAATGTCATTTTTAATTACCAACACTAGGTAAAATAGGTTTTATTAAAAAAAATAATAACCAAGGTAGCCTTCCGGATTCTTGGAAACCCAAGGAATACGTTATTAGAATTTCCACTTCAGGGGCACCTGGGTAGCTCAACCAGTTAAGTGTCTGCCTTCAGCTCAGGTCATGATCTCAGGGTCCTGGGATCGAGCCCCACACTGGGCTCCCTGCTCGTGGAAAGCTGCCTTCTCTCTCTCCCTCTGCCTGCCATTCTGACTACTTGTGTTTTCTATCTTTTTGTCAAATAAATAAATAAAATCCTAAAAAAAAAAAAAACAAAAAACTTTAGAATTCCCACGTTAGTGTTAACATGGGTCCCATTCTAGGAGCCACCACAAAAGTTCAGGTCTTAAACGCTTTTACCAACTTGGGTATTAATTTCTGTCTCTATGGAATTTCTATTAGAGATTTTTGAGTATCTACAAAAAAGTGTTAATTTCTAACGTTTCATAGATGGATGTGTGTGCGTGTGCACACATGCTTTGGATGGCACACCTAGCTCACTATACAGATCAAAGAAAACTGTTGAAAGGTAACCTTCTGTTATGTCCTATTTTTTAAAGATTTATTTTAGTAGACAGAACCAGAACAAGAACTAGTCATTCATTTAATATTTATTGAGCACCTACTATAAGCCAGTATGAGAAAGCTATACTGAGAAATCTAGTAAATAAACAAATACTTATGAAGCTATATAATATACAAAAGATTTACAGATAGTGACAAGAAAATAAGAGTTAAAACCAGACATTAAGAGAAGCTACATTTAGGCTCAGTGTTAAAAAGAACCTTCTAACTGTCAGAGCCACCAAAAAAAGAATTGTCTCTTGAGATAATGAGATTCACAACACTTTAAGTCCAAACAGAAGACAGATCATGTATCAGAAATACTATAGAGAAGATTCACACAGATCTCTAAAAGTTTGGACTAGTTGACCATTATGGTTCTTTCCAGTGATGGTATTTTATTCTTCTTGAAAACAATGGTATGATTTTCTAATACTTATATTATGGTGTATATGATGTTAAACACCAGAATTGCATGGGTCTAAGGTGAGAGTACAAAACGTTGGAAAATATAAATTATAGTAGTATTGGTTCCATGAGAACCAACCAATTGGACATCTGTTAATTGTGGATAATTCCTCATGATATGGTAATTGATAGACTATTTTGTAAATTATACAGTACACTTTCCTTCATCTTTAAAGATAATACTACAAAAACTGATAATAAGTTAAATGAGTTATAGTCTATGACTGGTGGTAGATCCAAAGTGATTAATCTTTCATTATTCTTCTTTTAAGCCATTCTCATGCATTTATGATTAATATAAATATAGGCAGCTATATAAACATGTTATGTGCATATTTTATGCCTACTAACAATACAACTCTATTACTTTCCTTGACTTTCTGTTTTTTCCATTTCCTAATGAGTTTTTAGGTTCTTTTATCTAGAACTTTTTTCCTTACTCAAAGTATTTCAAAGCATATGGTTCCTAGAGATTTCTAATTTAGGGTAACACAGGCATGCAATTTTAACATCCTCTCTTTCCTCTAAGTGTCACATAACCTTCTACTACAAAGAAAGGACTAATACCAAGTCTTAAATTATCAATTAAAATACCAAAGATCGGTCATCATCAAAATCTTAGGATTAACCAAAAACTCAAATAAAAATTTCTTTCATAATTCATCTCAGATAATGAATCCGAGTCTTTGCTGATGATATTTCTAGGTATAAAGATTTATTATATACTAAGCTTCTTCTATCTTTGATCACATCTTTCAAATGTTTTGTTTATATTTCAGGAATTTATATACAAAGAGAACCATGCTCCCTAAGTCATCCGTTTTAATATTTTGTCTAAAAGAGTCATTATAAAAAAAAATTCAACTAAAAATCACTATTGATTGCAGAAAGTAACAGGAATCCAGAAAGGCATTGGCCAGGTAATAACAGTGACTAGAGAATGTGGCTGTGCAGATGCCTTTGCTGTGTGGGGGTCCTGGTGATGGGCCCACCGAGAAGTCTGCAGAACAGATGCTCAGTTTAGAGTGGCTGCCGTGACCTTGCACAGGCTCACGGTCTTCAGGTGGGAATGCTGGCCCAGTGTGACCAAAAATCCAGTTATAAGGGGGGAAAAAAAAAAACAATTTGAACCTTTATGGGAAATATTCAAAATTGCAATGTCAGTAAAACCCAAAGAAAAGCAACAAACACCAATAGCCAGTCTATCAATTTGTGAACTTTGGTTTAAGGTGAATATAAGAGTGAACAGAATGTTTGACATTAGAATTGCTGCAGACTATCTCAGTATTTGTTGTCACTTTTGCTATCATTCTTTTACTTAAATATGAAATTAATTAATGTAGCTAATACTTACGCAGCCTCTAATAAACCACTAAGTGAAATCTATCTCTATACCTGCCTGCATACCTACTGACCTACCTACCTATCTGGTCTTCACAATGCTACAAGTCATCACTGTCCCTGTCCCTATTTGTGGCTGAGGAAGCCAAGGAAGGGAGGTAGAGTGGCTTGCCCAAAGTCACACAGCTGGTAAGTGGCAAGGGAGGATTCAGTCCTGGGCCTTTAGCTCCAGAATCCACTACACTGTTTCTATTGCAAATACCTACTATGCACATTAAATACAGAAACTATCTTTCACAGAAGGCAAACCTACCAAAAAAATGACTTATATTCTGGCAAATATATTTTTGCCACTTATGAATGAGTAAGACAGCCCAGAAAATAGAATTTCAATTCCAAAATCTTGAAACCTTTGGGTGACTTAGATGGTTCATCATTATATTGGACACTAAATTGTCCCAGAAAAGCCTGTACACATGATTAGTAGCCTCTGTTCTAAATCCGATCTATTGTCTGTAGCCCTGTTGCCAAATATCAGCAATCATTAAATCAACACTCTGTTTGCCTAAAAGTCTATTTACCTACAGCAAATTTTCTTCTCTGAAATAATTTCTCCCCTCTCTGTTAAAGAAAAAAAAATTAAAAAAAAATTAAACCATTAGTCGTAAGACACTTCTGAACAGAAATCTTTTAGTATAATAAAGATTATTCTGCCACAAACAGAAAAGAGTGCATATCTCTAATGATCTGCCATTTGTTTGATTTTAACTTACTTGCAATACAATTTCCTAATTCCTAAGTGTAATACCCTTGGTGTATTTCATATAGAGATAAACTTTAAAACTGCTCTAATCTCTAAGGGCATCTGGATGTCTACCCAGGAAATTCTCTAGATTAGTAATAGACCGGCTCTAAAACAAAATTCCCAGCTTGAATCAATGACGTTTTTTCTTCTGCCACCTCATTCCCTGTTTTGATTTGGGTTTCAGTTTGAGGATAGGAATCACAACTTTTGCACAGTTTCTATGTAAGTTGGAAGTAGAAGCATCTTGACTTTGTTTCCACGAATTTTCTCAGGAAGAGCAAAAAGGAAACAACAAGAATGCCACTGGCTTGATCCAGGGACCTACCCCTTATGAGGTATGCCTGCCAAAATCACCTGTAAGTGGAAGAGAATAAGCATATTGATGGGCAAAATCTGAAAAATCTTACCTAGACCTAAATCTCCACAGTAACTCTGAGGGCCTCAAAATAAGCAGCTGGTAAGTATATGAACAACAGCATGATTTAAAACCAAAGTACCTTGTTTATTAAGATAGGGCCTATAAATAATATTAATAAAGGCTAATAATATGTGTTGTGTAAAGAATATATATAAGTTTTAAAACAGATAACTAGGCAGACCTACTCTTTAGATTGACAACTTTATGAGGGCAGAGACCATGTATATTTTCTTCACTTTTATGTACCTTGAACTAACACAGTGTCTGACGCATGAACGATTTGTTGAGTGACTGTCTAAATACACAAAGTAATTCTTCCATCAACATTGCTTAAATAATTGCTAGTACAGAAGCCACCTAATATACCTTTTTAAGGGGACTCTAAGTTAGAAGGGCTCTGTACTGCCAAGGAAGCCTAATAAAAAAAGTACAAAAATAATCAACAGGAGCAGTGCATCAATCAGATGAGGTCTGATCGTGATTAAATAAGAGCATTTTAAAAACCTCAAATTTCCGTTCATAAGTAGAATTTAAAGCAGCTGTTCAGCCCTAGCACAATGTCTGCCCTAAGAATTAAAAAAAGAAGAGGAAAAAAAAAGCAAATCATGGCAGCAGTGAAACTATTGCTCTGCGACTTCAAAGTTGATATGACCTTTAAAACAAAAAGCTAAAAATACAAAGGGACAATTTTACATTTTCATATTGCGCTACAGACAAGAAGAATCTGGTATTACAATGCTGGGGCCTCTGTTTTTCACATGAAGCAGAGGTGTTTCCCTTAGAAGCAAAGGTCTTAGGGGACATGTCTGTCACAGCAGTTATTTTCTGTTTCACTTGTTGGCAAACTTACATTTCAAAACAACAACAAAAACGAGCCTCCCCAGCTCCCTGTAAACCAAGGAGGTAGAAACAAAAAATATTTCAAAGCAAGAAAGCAAACAGACTGTGAGGACTGAAACTCAGACCAAAGGCATCTGCTCTCCAACTCACACTCCCCACAACCACCCAGCCTTCTTACAATCTTACAGATTTTCCTAAGAGATGTTGCCATTTTAGCTTTGTTTTTCCCTAAGTTCTGGCAATACCCATCACTGCAGGCAAGGCAGCAAAGCCACTAGCAGAATCCAAACCGGAAAACAGAAAAGCTGTTCTGTCTTTTCTTCCCCGCCACTCCATTACTAATTTATTTTTTCCAAAGTAAAACTCCTTCATTCTATCCAAAACGGCAATCACTAACTTCCAGCATAGAACAATTATTTCATTAAGGGCAAAGAATACAGAAATAATTATAGTCTGCAGGGCTAAAAAGTGGACTGGTCGACATACTGGACAATTTCCTCTTGGGCTTCTACTCTTCTCAGAGAGAAATCACACTATAAACCAGCTAGTGTGTTCCTCCTTAAAAAAGGACCAAAGCAATCTTTGTTTTCACCCCTTTCTAGTATACCTCCCTCTGAATCCCACCCAACGTGTTGGTTGCCAACACAGCTTCCTGCTCAGTCCTGATAGAAAGAACGGAAGGAAGAAAGAGAGGAACAAGAACGAAAGGTCTAATGCCATGTTGCCACTGATGATCAATATTTCACTGAGAATATAAAAATATTACTAAGATTCTTCAAAAGATACTGTTTTCAAGATTCTACCCACACACAGTGCTTACATTTTTTTCCCTTTAGATTTAGAATTAACATCCCACAAAATAAACCCAGGGTTTTGTGTCAAGAAAAATATCTGTTTGTATGATTACAAAGAGAACAGGAAATCTGCCTGCATTCATGGGTCACTTGTGCCTTACATATATTTCTATGATTTATTACATTTAGCTTCATGTGCATAGTTGAAGTTCAAACTTCAGTCTTTACAGGATATTACAGAGAAAATGAGAACCTAGAAATAAATGATAATTTCCACAACATTCATATATATCATGTGTCACATATATCCTACATTAAAAAGGCATAAGTTCAAGTGCCATTAAATCTATATTGCTTGAAATTTTAACCCAATTCAACAAGCATTTCTTGAGTGTTGATATTGTGCCTGGTATAAGGAAATAAAGAGGAATGATTCTTAGCAGATGCGCTCACGATCTAGTGACATCACAATCCAGGGAGACGATATAACCATGGGAAACACTATAAGCAGAGGTGGAAAGAAGTTCCAAGGGAAATCATGGAGGGAGTACATGACTCTCTCAGTCAGTGAGCAGGATTCAAAAGGCAGACAACACCTCAAGGGAAACTTCAAGGGTGAGGTTATGCTGAAGGGGAGGGCACAGAACTGAAAGAAGTACGGAGTGATAAAGAGGAGCTAGAGACAAGGGAATGAAATGAGAATCAATAGATTTAGTAGCTAGACAAATGGCATGGTAAATGGAAGGTCGGATTTTAAGGTCTGTTCATTCAACAAACATCTCTTGAATACCAAGACTATGTTTAACATTGGCACGTGAGGATGTTGCAGAGTTATAAGTTATTAAATTAAGAAGTGCCCTGACCAAAAGATACATTAACGTAAAGCCCATCATCCAATCCCTGCACCAAACACAAAAATCAAAGCTTTTCCATTGCCTACAGAATAACAGTCAATCCTGCAGTTCAGGGCCCTCCCTAACCTGTCCTCCTCTTACCTGTTTTATACCTGTATGGCAATCCCACCAGATTCTTGCCACATCCAAGGCTGAGCACGATTATATGGTTTGGCATGCCAATGCTCAGTCATTCCATCCTATGCCAGGTGCTCCAAGAACCTACACAGCCTGAAGGACCTGGTTCAAAACCAGCATCTCTAGATAATCTTCTTCCATCTCCAGAGTTCAAATGCCTTTTCCCTTCTTTGAGCACTGTGGGATTTTGTGTGTATCTACTACAGTTATTGTAATATATATTCCTGTGATGTTTACATGAACTTTTCTACTGTTCAAATGAAGGCTGTTGAGGGAAGATATTTTTTGCCCTAAATGTTGCCTTAAAAAGTTTTGCCTGTTCAATGAATATTTACTAAACTGTACCAAGGTAAACCATTTAGGTATGTTTGTAATTTTTTTAATGGCCTTTAAAAAATTTAGGAAGGTAATAGAAGGTAATAGAAGGTGATACTTTTGATAGAAGTATCAAAAACCTGATATGAAATTAACATCAGAGATTAAGCCACATGAAGCACTGTTTCCTTCATATGAGACATTGTTATGGGGCCACTACTCCCTTAGCCTGTGCAACCATTGTGGCAAGACTTTCCTTTTTTTTTTTTTTTTTTTTTTACCCAGAATCTGAACACCAAAAAATTATGCAGGGAGGCATACTGAATAAAATATTTGAAACTAAATTTATAATTCTTATATAATTTAACAAATTAAGGTGAAATTTTAGTGAAACACCAAAAATGCTGAGGCTATTGCTCCATGATGAGTAAAAATGATACACATTTATACCAGGTGCAATGGAGAAATATAACATTTTTAAGATCTATAACTTGTATTCTATTGGTATTCTATCCTTCCACTTGTTATAGTCCTTAGAAAAAAAAGTAGTATTTGCTAAAATATTAAATACAAGGGAAAGAGAGTTTGAAAAAACATGTATCAAGGAATTTACAGACTGACTATAGCAGGGAGATCTTCTAGATACTCATATTATTACTATTAACTTCAGGTTAACTAATAATTGATAGTTCAACATGGTCAACATTGTCAACCAAACAAAAGCTTTTTTAAGCTTTATATAGTTTAAATCCACATAGTTTTAATTTTGAATTTCTTTTACTCTTGTATTATGAACAAATTGAATAAAAAATCCAAGTCATGGTTATTTTTCACGTATCACGTCAATAAATTAATCACAGATTATTGCAAATACATTACCATGAATTTTTGCAGTTATCATCACTATATACTGTTCTCATAAGACATCTACAAACCATAGTTATGACCTCATACATTAGCACAATATTTTGGCTCTCTCTTTTTTTTTTTTAAGATTTTTTTTTTTTTTTTTTTTATTAGTTAGAGCGAGCGAGCGAGCACAGGCAGAGGCAGAGGGAGAAGCAGGCTCCCTGCCAAGCAAGGAGTTTGGCTCTCTATTAAAGGTAAAATTTCTCTCACATACGAAAAATGCATACAATGCCTTGATAATTCTATGGGTGTTGTATTTGAATTAATTTACTGACCAGAAATATTAGTGGACACCACACTTGCTCTCCTTGCACTGGTGATTTTTAGCATCTCCTTAATATTCAAATTATAGTAAAGTGGTTTATAATTGGTCCTTGACATCATTTTCTGTAATTCCACTCATATAAAAAGAGAAACTTCATGTGAAATTTAAGAAAATAATTGCAAATTTAGTTGTAGGTGCCAGAAAAAGTATTTTTGAAATAAAAATTTTGAAAACCCCATCTCAAGGCCCAATTAAATCTGAAGATGAATAATAAATGTAAATGGTGAATAACAATTTGTATGTAGGAAACGGATTACAATGCTTTTTTAAAATTTTGAACAGTTTATAACCACAATACAGTGTTTCAAGGTGAATATTTAACACCATAAATGAACTTACCAAAATGTATCTGTTTGATATAAAAGTTTTTTAGTAAGTAATGGAAAATTTATTCGTTTATCCTAATTTCCCTATAAATAAATGCATCTCAGAAAGAAACTGACAGGGACGCCTGGGTGGCTCAGCTGGTTAAGCGGCTGCCTTCGGCTCGGGTCATGATCCCAGCGTCCTGGGATCAAGTCCCACATCGGGCTCCTTGCTCGGCAGGGAGCCTGCTTCTCCCTCTGCCTCTGCCTGCCACTCTGCCTGTGCTCGCTCCTGCGCTCTCTCTCTAACAAATAAATAAATAATATCTTTAAAAAAAAAAGAAACTGACAAATGTTATATTTGTAGATGTTGCTCTGACAAAGTTATATATACTATTTTATTTCATTTAATACAGGAATCTACGGTTAAGCATGATGATTAAATACCTCACCAGTAAGTATAACATGGCACCAAACAATTCAAATGGACACAGGCTATCAACAGCCACCACAGTCACACTGGTTACAGCGCTGCCCATCAGTCTTATAGGCTACTAATGAGGATACTGGCTCAGGAAGGGTAAACCACATGCCAGAGTTTTCTATATCCATAATCAAGGTGTTACTTCCACAGCACTAGGAAGACTTGCTATTTAGATTAATAAGTAACTCATACTTACTGACTATAATATTTTTCTGTTACTGGCTTTGAGTAAGTCCAGAGTGGCACACCCTCATATTCTAGATTCTCTTTACATAGGCGTTCTCAGTATTGTATTCAGAAAATGGGTATTTTAGGAAAGTTTCTCTCATCAAACAAATTAAGAAAAAGCTACATGAAATGAAGGACTCGTCAGAGCATATAACATATGCATCAGGAAGAGAGAAAAAAAATAGTAAGATGTGTTTTTTAGACAAGGAATCATGTACATGGGAAATGCAAATATTATAGAATGCAGAATCTCAATTCATAGGTTTAATTTACTTTTAACCAATGTTTCAATGAAGACAACTAAATTTATGGGTTATGTTTAGTATATTCAAAATTCAATGTTTTTTTTTTCTATAGCACTTTGTTTCTTTGCTTTAAAGCATTACCATATCCATTTTGTCCTATCAAAAGAAGCATCAGTTTGATGATCGATATAAGTGATTTTTTTCTTTTTGATCATACTCAAGAATGTGTGGGTAAGGTTGCCCATGAGTTCTGTCTGACGAAGTACAACTTTGAAAAACCTGGATGAAAAGGTCCACCAACTTCAGGAGAGAGCGAGATGCCAAGAAATCTATTTCAAAAGGACTTGAAATAGATCTGCATTAGTTAATGGGATAAAGAACTTCCTGGTGCATGCCAGAAAGAACCCCAGGATTCTTATCTATTATCTTCAGTACCAAAATGAAAAAGAAACAAAGACTCTATTTAATACAAATAAAAACCAAATTAGAACATCATAGTTAATTTTAAGACCTGATTTTAAAAACTAAACATTCCTGGATTTGTTTTCCTAAAAGGATTGTAGTCTGGACTACATATATCAATTTTTATTAAAAAGTCTTATAAATTAGCAGAGTCCCTTTTCACTGCCCCCAACCATTTTAGTAACTATTCAAACACACCTAAAATAAGCTGCATAAGCTCTTTGGGGGAGGATCTTGGTTCTATGATAACGTCTACGTGTGAAGGCAAGTAGGGTTATCCTTTCCACTGGAAGCATATCACTTCTGTGAAGAATTCATGGTATTTTAATAAAGGCACTCCCTCTTATTTTTCATCACTTTCTCTATTTGTCTTCAAGTTGGCACCTCTCTCTTCTCTTTTTCTCCAGCTCTCTCAGTCTCACTCTTGTTCTCATTCTTTTTCATCCTGCATGTAACATATACACATACGTGCATACCTACATACAAGCAGGGTACAAGATCCCAGATCTGAGACAGAATACACTTCATAATACTTTATTAAAATGATGATGATCACTACAAATAGTTCTTCTAATTTTCCCCTTACATCTCTCAAGCTATATAAGACCTAAAAATCACTCTCCATTACTGTTTAATGACAAGTTATAATGTCTATATTTTGTTCCAAAGGGGGAATAGAAAACTACGATGTAAAAAAAATCTATCTCTGACAGATGTGCAAAATAGTACTTCTGTCTGATTTCATTTGGTCTTTGAGAACCATCACTAGTCTGCATTAAGTGGCTTACACTTTAGGATTTCATGAGTAAAACCAAACTCTATTTACATCATTTTAAGTGTGTTATTATCATGTATTCTATAAAACATAGGGATCCCCACAAACTCATAAAGAAGCTCACCTTGAAATTCATCAAGAGTGTCTCTAAAAGGATATCATGTTTTCCTGAACCCAAAAGTTGTGTCCATTAGATGGCTGTGAAATGACTCCAAATTTGTAATAGGAGCATCAAGGAGCTGCTGGAGAGGACGGAACCAGGGCACCTAACAGTCATGGAGCTCCCCAGTGAAAACCCGTTGGGCAAATGAGGAGGGACACGGTGTTGCAGCATGACTCCCACGAGAAACCTGAAGGGAAACCAAATCATTCCCCTAAAATACTGAGTGAAAGCCAAGAAGTCTGAGTAGAGCCAGGCACCAGGAAAAACACAGGACCTGCCCCGAGTCCAAGCAACCAAGAAAACTGCAATCTCAGAGACTATCTTTTAGCAGAAGACACTTTTGTGGCAGAAATGTGGATTATCCTTTCCAGCCTTAATGGAGCTCAGAAGTTGTGTGTGGCCAAAGAATTGTATGGGCATTGACAAGTCACACTTTAACTGAAATAGAAATCTATACTGTTAGAGCCCAGCTAACTGACATTGGAAAGATGTGTAACACTTTTTACCTTTAATAATCTTATTAGATATCTGAATTCCTAAGCCTTTAAATGATGCTTTTATGCATTTTAATTAATCTTTTAGTTAAAAATGGTATAGAAAAATATAAATTTATTTGTTATAAGATAATACAGTTTTCCTTGATTTTTAAATATTCATTCCCTAGGCAAAATAGTCATTTACAAGTAAGGAAATTAATGTTGGCTGCCATTGGGAAGAGAAGAGACAGCATTTTCACTTGCCTGACTTTTAATAGAAAAAAAAATTGTAGTTGTCTTTCTGACAATAATCTTTAAGCATCCTAACTCTGATAGCTAATAAAGTAGCAAAGAAGAGCTAGTAAGTTAAAAAAAAAAAAATTGAGAAATCAAAAGGACATGATCTATTATATAGGTATCTTAATTTCTAATTGTGTTAAAATTGTCAATTCATAATCAGTGACCTGTCTTACTAATTGATGCAAATAAATGATTATTATAATAGTTGCCAAATAGAAATTATGACAAATTAATAAGATTTTTTTTATGTCCTTTGTCTGAAAAACAAATTATAAATAGAAAAAGTGAGCATTAAAAATGGAGTAGTATTTCAAACAGGTACTATAGAAACAATCAGCAGAGAATTTGATTTTGTCCTACAGGCAGCAGCTCCTTAGGTAACATTGGCCCATTTCCCCCTAAATATGAATTACCCTCCCATTAAAATATGTAAAACTGATAAACTAATACAAAATCCTATAAAAATCTTACAAAACTTTGTTACAGTGTGGAAATAAGCAGTTATATTAGACTATGATATAAAGGAAAAAACAAAAACAAAAAATCAAAGCAAAACTATTAGCTTAGAAACTGCTAAAAAGTTAATGCTGCTCCTTTATCCACTACCCTTATTTTTTTCCCACAATATACTGTTTAAATTCTGTATTGTGAGCTGAACAATATTAGACTGCCAATTAAATTCAGGGGTCTTCAAAGTCTGAGTCAAAGTTCACACATCATGGGACTGGCCATTTGACAAAAAATATCCAATACAGAAAAGTGAAATTAAGACCACTGTAAAAAAAAGAGAAAACAAAAGAAAACAAAAAACACCTCTTAAGAACATGAATTCCAACTGGTTATAAATAAGGTCACTACAGAGAATATAATTAAATGGCATATGTTGGAATAAGTAAAATATATACTTGTAAAACAATTTTTAATTTTTATGAACATATAGGTTTTCACCTGAGGATATCTAATACCTTTTGAAAACAATTTTTAGAGCTGCTATTTTTTGAACCCTAACATAACATGACAGCTTGTACTGAATCAACAGAAAGTGTTATATTTAGAAATTCTGCAGTTTCAAAAAAAAAAAAAAGCACTGAAGTTTATCAGATTCCATCAATGAGCAGGATAATAACAACTTAACAGTTTCATCAAGTTAAATCATTCTTTAGTGTTTTCATTTAATAAAGAGGCACAATCAACAGGCTGTTCAAAACCAAAACTTCCCTACAATTTCTCCACTCATCCTCATTCTGACCACACAACGTCTCTTTTCAATTCAAACCATGCATTCTGAGCTCCCTTTCTCACCCCTCACAAACCTTAGTGGAATGAAGGGCATTAAAAAGTAAGTAAACAACCAATAAATGTAACTATGTTACTGAGTCATGTGGGGAGGAGGGCAACATGCAGAGAAAATGGCTAAGTTGTTCACATTGGTAAAGCAGACTTTGTTCCATAAACTTTCCAAGAACACTGGTAGAATGCTTCATTTTTAATTCATTCAATCCCACTTAAAATTTACCTGACTCCAGCAATTGGACTGGGTTATTTTTTGCTCTCACAAAATGCCATTTTTATTAATACATCAAGGAAAAAATATAAATATGTTCAGCTTGATATTCTGACAAGGTTTTGAAGATCAAACTCATGTAAACACTAAAGAAAGCTCTGTTAACCACTTACAGGGGCAGGGGGATGAAAGCTGAAGAAACTTTGCGACATAGGATCATGGCACATTTACATGTAAGAAATAAATTCAGGCACTTTCTGTCCTTCCCTTGATCATACTGTTGTTATTAGGACTTTATATAAGCCGAATCCTCTCTGATAATATGGCCAGCATTCACTGGGTACATAAAATGTCAAAAAGCAGTTTTGAGTTTTCCATAAAGCATCTCTTTCAGTCCCCAGAACAACCTTATGAGAGGTCTGTACTATCCTTTCTCCACTTCACAAATGAAGAAACCGAGGCAAGCACAGAGAAGTTAAACAGCTTACCCAAGGGAACCTATCTTGCATCCCACCTAACCAGGCTGGTAAATTAGGCAATCCTAATCTAGAGTCCATACTCATGACCCATATGACTGTTAGGTCTAGAAAATTCTACCATGTTCATCTTCAATTTTCACCCCTTCTAAAAAGAACTCTAACACACAGACTAGAATTAAGTCCACCTTGTGTCCTCCCATAACCCTCTGTACTTACTTCTCCACTTATATTTTCCTTTATTTATTGCAATTGCTTCCTTAATGTTTGTCTCCCACAGACTGTAAGCTTGATGATGGCAAGAGCCATATGTGTCCTATTCATTATTAAATCTCTAGAAGGTAGCACTTTCTAGTATATACAGAGTATTCAATAAATATTTCATGAAGGAAAGCACAAATATTTTTAAATTGCTTTAAAAAAATCTGTTCTCGCATGCAATTCAAAAATTTCCATTAGTAATTGCAAATATTGACAATTCAGTACCAACAATAATAGCTAATGTGTTCAGTGTTTACTATCCTAGGTCCGGTTCTAAGTAATTTATTTATATTCAATTACTCAACAGTAATTGTAGCCACTGTTTCTTTCTTTTTTCCTTTCTTTCTCAGAAGAGAAAAATGAAATTCAGAGAGGTTAAGAACCTACGTCCATATCACACAGCTAGTGAAATACAGTCAGGATCTAAACACAGGCATCTAGAATCTATGCTATATACTACCTTGAAATAAGGGCAAGTCTCAAACTGCTAAATTCTCACTTTAAAGAGATTTGAAAATGTTGGCAACAAAAAAAGATCTCCATTCTATAAACTTTTTTAAAAAAAATATCTTAACCTATCTTTATTAAAGTATAGTGATAGAGTTAAAACAAAAAAGAATAACCTGTATTTGCCTCTGTTTTTCTTCAAGCTTTCTTAGAATCTTTAAAAATATTACTTCTTTTACTTTTAAAAAGAGTACTTTTAAAAAGATGAGAACGGTGAATGAAGAATAAGAAAAAGAGTTGAGTTTGTTTTGACATCTAGGATTTTTCATAAAGAGTAACATTGTAGTTTTAAGTAAGAATTCTAATCTAACAAAATATACAGTGCTTTTACAGTGCTACACTATTACACAGACATTGTAATCAATACTTTTAGGCTATTACCTACAAAAAAATTAGTATTTATGTCCAACTGCAGAGTGGACTTTATGGATAAATTGTAGCGGTTTCTCTATTCTCTCAACTACTAGTACCAAATAGCTTTGTGCAAGACAAATCATTATGGCTCAGAGAACTTCCTGATCACAGATTAGATCTATTAAAAATCTAGACCAGTTAAAAAGAAATCTTCATGAGTTTGGTACACCAAAATTTGAACTCAATAGGTATCCACTTCTGACAAATCCAATTATAACCTTAAGTGATTTTAAAAAGAACAATGTTCTAATAAATGTCTTAAATCTGATTTAATCTAAATTTAATCATGAGGACACAATCAGACAAATCCAATATTGTGAGATTCTATGTGAGACAAATGGCCAGGACTCTTAAAAAATGTTAATGTCAATGTCAAGACAAAAAGATGGAAGGGTACCATTTACAATGAAGGGAGACCTAGTGAGATATGACAAGTAAATGCAATACCTAATGCTTGACTTGATCCTGATTTTAAAGAGAAAAAAAAGAAACGAGAAAAGGTATTACCGGGACCATTAGGAAATGTGGATATGGACTATATCAAATAATATCACTGTATTAATATTACATTCTTGGATATGCTAATGTTACTGTGCTTATGTTGGAGAATGTCCTAGTTCTTAGAAGTTTTAGCCTGCGACGTGCTTGTAAATGAATCAGAAAAGAAAAAAAAATGTAAAAGCCTAAAATTAATAAATAACAAAACCTGGTGAACAGTATAAAGTATATGAATGCTCACTGTACTCCTCTTTCCATTTTTCTATAGATCCAGATACTTTCTAATAAAAAAGAAAAAGAAACATTAAGAAAGTTCTGTATTTGAATAATTGTGACATTTTTTTAGATGACTAGGGAGTTTTCAGTTGCAGCAAATGTAAATTCAAAAATATTCTGGGCTTGAGAGTTAGTTTGCCATTGTGATCTGTAAGTGCCTAAATGCTGTCGTAAAGAGCAGTTATAAAATAATTATACCTAAACCCAAACAATCAATTTTTTGTTTTTAAGTTAGCTTTAAGTTAGCAAAAGGTAAACAATGATACTTTTTAATAATTATTCCCATATTAATAACATGATAAATCATAAAAATCTTTTATCCTACAGTTTTTCCTACATTCACCACTTCTTCCTGTTCTTTTATTAATACTGATGTGTACATTTATCTTGCTGAACAAGTGATTTATATAGTAAATATTCACTAAATATTTTTCAATGAACAAATCAAGATGGGAATGTTTCTGTGTCTACATCACTTTAAATGCAGATGTGTAGAGATGATTTAGTAAGTCATAATGAAAGCATATAAAATCTTCTGCTAATTTAACTCCTTTAGTCAGTCTGGGATGACTTTTAAAGTTAATAAACCCAGAGGACCCAGTGAGATGCTGTATTGTGGCAAAAATAACACATTTGTCAAAGTGGACAATTAATAAGAGATAGCCTTAACACGCTTCAGATGAAGATGACCCCCACTGTGTTGTACTATACCAAAGTCTAGGGTCTCAATGGGATGACTTTCAGGTCCTCAAGCAGATCCAAAAGTGTTTCCTGAGGAAAATTCTTGCTTTGTCTCTATGACCTCCTAAACCTAGAGTCAATTTAAGGACAGAAGTGGGAGTGCCCTCAATCTAGGCAAGAATACAACTCAGTCAAGAACTGATTGTTCCTTATCTCTTAGCAACAGTCTGGATGTAACAACTGTTATTTAAAGGAGATAGTTTAAGGGACATGTTAGCCTTTTCTTAGATCTCTGCCAATATCCTTTCACCAGGAAATCTACATACCTGGCAAACATTAGTTTAGCTACTTATAGAAATGCCTTCCTTCACTAAGTTAGTTATCATTCAATATTCTTTCTCTTATCTGGCTGTACTAAAAATGGCAATGTAAAGAATGCCTTATGAATCTTCTACAATACTTCTATCGAAGACAACTTAAGGAATCATAAAGCCAATGACTCTTTCACATCAGGGTCCCCCCAAAAAACTGTGATTACTGATAAAATGGTAGGTGTTTTTTGTTGTTGTTTTTGTGGGGTTTATTTGTTGTTGTTGTTGTTGTTGTTGTTGTTGTTGTTGTTTTGGCCAGAAAATGGTAATCATTAACCTTATTATGACTGTCAGGTTACAAAGAGCATTCTTAACCAATGTTTTAGACAGAATTTTCTTCCCTTATTTTAACTACTTATGTGCACACATACATTAACGTGTATATGATGTACATAATATAGATATAATATATAATTTTATAATACATGTATATATCTTTATGTAACAAATATATGTATTATACATGTGTAGTATAAAAAAAAGCTAAGGGATTCCATGACAGAGATATTTTCCTTTAAATATTTTTAATCCTTTTAGGAAGTACTTGAAGTTCTAACAAATCCTGTACAAACCACTGGCTTCAATATTATTTACTAAGTACTTGATATTTACATATCAACTTACAGTCCAATGTTATTTGCCATATTATGTGAAATATTCTTTGAACTCTTTCTATATTATTAAAATCTGCTCAAGGTTAGTTTCTTATTAAGTAGTAAAGTGACCTAAGAGATGGGAATTATTATATCCCCATTTCACAGATACAGAAATTAAGACATGGAAAGTTTATGTAACTTGTAAAACTGACACAGCTAATAAGTAGCTCAGTTGTAGAATATATTTAAACAGTCTGACTCCAAAGCCTACCCATAACTATAGTTATATGATTTCTCCCTAGTAAGGTATTAAGAAATCAAAGCATCCACCAGAAGCCTCAGCCATATCTACATGTGGAAAAGCCACTTACAAGATCAAGACCTAAAACAGATTTAATACAGGTTTAATCCAAACCTATATTAGCACACGCTATTTTAATAGTAAAATTGAGAAATCTAGTAGGATAAAACCATAAGGTTCAATCTTCATTCCCAAATGCATTGTTGTCCCCAGGAATCTGCAGTTTTTTTACAGTCACATTCTTTTACCATACCTGCTTGAATTTTCTACTCAAAATACCAATATCCTTGCCCTCTACCCTATAAAAGCAGTATGTCCTGATGACAAGTGAGATCAAGGATTCACATCCTATTATTAATATCATTATTTACCAATTCATCACAAGGTTTTCCATATTAATTTCACCACTTTACATGTGAACAGCGACATATTTAAAAAATGCTCTAATGTAACAAGGCATCTTTCCCATTAAGACAGCAAAAACTAATCAGATAAACTTTCTAAGCAGAGCTACTGCCTGTCCATAAAGATATTATTTCTATAAGAAGTCCACTGTGAAGGACTTAAGAAAGAGACATTTGAGAAATTTTACGTAGTTACACTTCTCAAAGGAAATTCCATCTATAATGTGCACTGGAAATTGGTATCTCTCAAAAACAGTCTCAAGAAGCCTTTACCAAGAAACCCTTTATATAACTGTCCATGTGTCTAGATATCCCCTGTCTAGCACATTGCCCTGTGCCATGTATGAATGAATTCATTCAGATCAGAGAAATTAGAAGTCTGGACCACAATCATTGTATGTTATTTATTCATAATGTCTGATTTCTTAATAATATTTGTTCATCAATGAAAATAATGCTGGTATTACATAGTAGGTATTTGAAATACATTTGTTGAATGAATGGATAAATTTCTGCAACTTAAATAACAAATTATAAAGTTCTGGAAGCACTTTATTATCTAGATCAATACTACAGTTTGCTGGCTAAGAGTGAGTTCTTTGGAGCTAGACTGCGGGGATTTGTATCCCAGCTCTGCCACTTGTTACCTGGGAAGTTAGGCAACTCTCTTTCTTTCATTTTCTTCATTTGTGAAATAGGGATAACAAATGAGATTTCTGTGAGGCTAAGGCTGGCACAGAATAAGTACATACTGAATGTCAGTGCTATCTTTATATCTATTTCTATTAGTATATCTCTATATGTATAGAGAAAGAGCTTGGATCACATCTTGTGGGTCAATTTTAGAAACTGTGTGTAGTATCAGCTGGGATGCAAAAGGGGAAGGTATTCCCACCCAACCACAAACTTCTTTAAACCCAGTGCTGAAGTGACAAATATACATGGTGGCATTTCAAAAAGTAAATATAATTGTCCTTTTAAACATGTAATCTCTAAAATAACCTATACAATCCTTAAGCAAACATCTCTTCTATTCTAATTCCATGGAAATTTGAAGAAACTGACAGAATTCATTGGATAAATGATATAAAGATCTGTGTAAGTCCGTGTTATTACCAAGGTTTTTAAAAAAGTGATACAACCTCACCTTCTTATAGAAGGAAGCTATAAAGGGAAGACGGTTAATAAAAACTTAACTCTTTCTGATTCATTACTACCCTACTGAGCTGTAACTACTAGAATCCAGGTAGAGATAGAAGTTTTAATTTTCCTCCCTCTGTGGAAAGGAATAAAACAGTGTCATCCAATAGAAATAAAATGTGAGCCACAAATAAGAGCCATGCATGTAATTTGAAATTTTCCAGTTGCCATGTTAAAAAAGTGAAAAGAAACAGGTGAAAATAACTTTAACAACATATTTTATTTAAGTCTGTATAGCAAAATGTTGTTATTTCAATATACAATCAATATTTTTTTCAACATGTAATAAATACTAAAAAAAAAAAATCTTAGCAAGATGTTTTGCATCCTTTCTTTCAGACTGTCTTCAAAATCCACTGTTTTTATACTTACAGCAAATGTCAGTTGAAACTAGCCACATTTCAAGTGCCTAAGTATCATGTGGCTAGGAGGTACCATATTGGAAAGCACAAATATACAAGGATTCTGAGAGCTTTTCTTTATACTTTTTCCTAAATTACATACTTCTTCCTCAAAAACTAAAAAAGCAATATATCTTTGCCAATTGATACAACCTGGACAAATGAACATTCTAAAAGCTTAATTTTCCTGATATTTAAAAATCCAAAATCTACTTCAGCTAAGGAAAATAACATAGGTCAAATGACTTAGTCAATATGTTGACTTAGTCAAAAATGTATTTTTGGCTTATCATGTGCTAAGTAACAGTCTATAATAGCTCTTACCAACTACTCCATAAATTTAAAGGCTTCTAGTATTTCCTACCTGCCAATATTCTTTTATTGAGGACTTCTCCCATACCTTTAAGGTAAGTGAAATGGGTCAAATAATTAGATTTTGCCTATAATTTACTATCTATAGCACAATTTTCCCTTACCGAACTAATGATGAAACAGCATTGGTCTGATTTAATACTATAAATTCAGAACAAATGGGAAAGCATTAAATTCAGAAGTGCTTCTGGACCATTAACTTCCATGCTGATTTGACATGCACCATAGTATTCAGGCAACAGACTCAGGAATATAACCTATTCCTAAAGCAAACAGTATTTTATCTCATAACCATCTGGGGTTCTCGTCCTAAGGGCGACTTGTGTAGTGTTGTCTGGTATATTTTAATATCCTGAGGTGTGGAACTAAGACCTACTTTATTAGCGAAACCCATTTTGCTAGGAAAAAAAGACTGACATAGAAGAGATTATAGAGAGAACAAAATTTTGGCTGAGGCCCTTGTTTTCATTATTTAGCTAAAGAAAATCATGGGTTATATATGCTTTCAAAACCCTATAGTTTTTCTAAGGTACCAATAAAAGTGATACCATTCATAACATGGACAGTGGTCTCTTTCATATATTGCCTATAGTCGCAAACTTAAGTGCCAAGCAGATGGTTGAAATCTGTCTTGTGTAAAACGTGTGCTTTTTTTTTTTCCCCAACTGTGTTCTTTGTATTCATATTCAGCCTAGGTTTTAGCCATCAAAACACTGGCACTATGTCGATCATTAGCAGCATTTTAGACAACTGGCAACTAAGGTATTCACTGTTCTCCACAAAATGTTCAGCTAATATTTCCCAGATGTATAATTAAGGCAAAAGATCATCTTCTTAAATTGGTATCAGCACTTTGGATGGCTTCTGGCTTTCAACAGATTATATCAGTGGAAAACAATTTTATATCAAAAATAAAGGTTCTATTTCTTGGATGTTTTTGTTTGCTTGTTATACAGCTGCCCATAAAAAGAAATCTATAAATTTTCCCAAGCTTCATCCAGAATATAGGAAATAGGTAGCTAATGCAAAACTCCTCATGTTGCTTTCACCATGAAAATCTATGATGCACTCTATTGGTATAGATAGCTTTCTTCAAGTTATTTAGTATTTTCCTATTTTCAAAATATTTGTACAAATGATGCTTGACAAAGCAAGTGACCCTTTTTATCTTAATAAAAAAATTCTTTTTTGTTGTCCAGTATTTTTATATAAAATGATTCATTTTTATGACAATACACAAATGAGTTTTAATTTGCATAGTTTAAAACACAGGAATATGTTCGATTAGGAAATTCATTATTTTGATACTTGATATACTAACACTAGCAAAAGCAGTTTTTAGTATATCATATTTCTTATACATTAAATGGGAAGAGATGTATTTTTAGGATATTTCATTATTAGCAGTAAGCAGAGGAAGCTATGCTATGTTGCTGCTACATACAAGTTACCTGGGAGCAATAATCATAAGTGCATTTAAGATAATTATAGTTGTAGCTACAACAAAATTTTAAAAATAAGTCAATGAATTTCTTTTAGGCCTTATTTCATATGCTAACATGTATGTTATCAAACAAAAGTAATTTTTTTCAAAGTCTGAATTCAGTGGCTTGCATTCAGAGATATCCAAATATTTTTATAAATTTTCATAAGTTTAAAATGACTCACTAGAATTAGGGGGATAAATAATTTTATACTCATTTTAAAGCCCATTTTATAGATGCATGGCTGAAACCCAAAGAATTTAAATGACTTATACATTACAAAGTTTTAATTCTTGATTTAGAAACGGTAGGAACATATGCCAACTTTGTATATCACTAAATGCTATATTATAAAATATATTAGCAGTAAGTTGCTCAACTGGATGATTTCCAGATTTTCTTTCTTACTAAACGGTAGGATATTTGCACATTTCATTTTGGTCCTAGTTCTAAATGTAGTTCTGGTGCAGCAAGGTCCTTTTCTGTTTGTTTTGTTTTGTTTACAACCTTTATATCTGTACCAAGAGAATAAGAGAATAACATTCATTCTTTATTCTTAAATTAACATAGCAGGAATAGAAATTTTTAAAATTCTGTATCTGAATTATTAAGCAAATAATGAATTTTAACTAATAGCCAATTCCTATGTTATCCTAAATGTATGAATCTATATTTAAAACTTACAACTATTCTGTACAAGGACTTTGTCATACCATAGCCATATTTTCAAAGAACATATAATACAGAAAGTCTTTGGATACGGAGTCACAGATTATGTTGCTGATGGCATAACTACACTTTTTTTTTTCAAACACCGTGTTAAAAAAAGAAATAAGCAAGCAATATGCCGAATGTAACATATTAACAATATGTGAAGCTTGCCCTTTCAGATAATATAGCTTTTTAAGTGCATCTTTCATTGTTTATTCCTCTACTTCTTGCTTTAGGGTTTAACATTTATTTTCCTAAAATTGCCAGCCACCAACTATTTCATATAAGGTTGGTTGACATGATCCTAATAATTGACTAATTTATTTCGGGAACCACCTAAAATTTTTCTTTGGGCTACCTGTTTATAGTCTTAGTTAATCTTACCACTTTCCTGCCCAGGGTTTTATTTATTCATATAAAGACATATACTATCCATAGTCCCAGGGTTGTCCTAATGCTCTACTTTCTAGCCTTTTCTCTTTTTTTCTTTTATCTTATTCTTATAAATACGTCAAGCTCTTTGACCTAAAATGTCACTCTCATGCTTTTCATATTGCCTCATAGTTCCCTTTTCAATAGTCCATATTTAATTTATTTTTCACAGTATTTGTAATAGTTGAGGATGGTGATCTGAGGCACCTGAGAGTTTCAACCACATAAAACATGAATCCTTTCTTTTGAACCATCGGCTTCAAAATAGTTCATAGCAAATTTGAGAACTTAATCCTAAATAAGAATTATAGCTAGTTCTTAGATTTAAAACTCCTAAAATATACTATGGCTACTTGTTCCTGCACAATACCACTCAACTGACAGGTAAACTGGGAAGTGGTTCCCCCATGGAAGGGCTGGGAATATAAAATACTCGGGCTCCAAACAGTTGCATAAATTTAAGAATTCTAACCACTAGAGTAAGGAGCTAGGGATCTTTCAAATGGAGTCCAAGGTAATAAAATTTCAAAGGGCAAAGATTTTAGAAATTATCCAGCCTATCTTTACATTTTACGGATGCATCCCCTAACACACAAAACTTCTTCTCAGTCTATAGGGGAGAACTAGAACTTGAGATGTTATACCCAGCTAATAATACTCTCCATATGTTTTACTTAGGGAAAAAAAAAATCAGTGAAGATACTGGCAAATATAAATGTTTACCAAAAAGAGAGGAAATTGTTCTATGTCTTAGAAGAAATATACTCAAAGGCCACAAAATATTTGCATTTGTTATGTATGCCTTAGACCTCTAACACTCAACTTCCTCATCTCTATCCAAAATCTCAAATATCCCCCAATTTTATTCAAGCATATCTTGAGCTACCAAACTTTTTGAATTCAAATTGTTCCTTTAATATGCATGACAATACCACCTTCAGATTTCTCAAGCTGGAATGCTATTATATATATTCTTCACAGAAGTCTTAGCGATTCCCAATTATCTTTTAGTTTACTTATAAAAGTCTATATATTCTGCTCCTTCACTTTGATTCTTTAAATTGCTATCAGGATCTTTTGGATATGCTTTCTTTCTCTAAAATAATGCTTTTAAATCATTAAATATTCCTAAATTGTGTTTAGGTCAAATTAGATCCATTTTATTTTTCCAGTAATGTTAAATTTTTAGAAAAAATTACACTACCATATTAATATCCCATAATCCTTAGTGCTCTGAAAACAATAACTTTTCCTCTATTTCCCATATTCTAGCTATGTTTAGGGCTAGAGGGAAATAGAAGTTCTTGCCTCAGAAATAGCATTCATTGTAATCTTTGTTTTTCTCCTCCTAGGTGTTTGATTAATGGTACTTGGAATCTTACATAAAAGTTTTCTTCACATCCTGCTGATATTATGGGAGAGATGACAATCTGAATCTGATATTGTATATTCAGTTATCACTCATTCAAGGTCAAAACTGAATTAATAAATGAATCAGAAATTGAATAGTTTGATCACCAGCTCATTCCTTTCTCTACTAAAGAATTTGAACACTATATATTATTCTCACAAATCTTCAACATAGATCTCTTGTAAGTGCAGATGAAAAAGAAGCAAAGAAATAGCAATGTTAATGTTGTGTGACATATTCCTGCAAACTCTTTTCAAACATATGATGAAACTCAATAGCAAATAAGGGGGGTGGGGGGATGAAACAAAGAGACATCAGGAAAAGAGTAAAAATAAAGTCTTTGGACTTTGTAAGTTATTGCCCAACAAACTCTGGGCCCAGGTAAATAACCCAAAGAAATAATTGTAGGCAAACAAGTTAGACCTTAACTCCAGAATTGGAATAAAATGTTTTAGAACTATGTCAAGCAGCCTATAGTAACTGTGAGTGAAAAAGCACAGCATAAATACACCATTATTTTTCTCATTTTGTGATCTCATGTGAAGGCTATTTCTCATTTTCAGTGTTTGTGCTTCTTTTTCATTACGATGTTCTTTTATTAGATAAATACAAAATTGTTGAAAATGACAACTCAACAGATCATATGTGAAAGTTCTACAACCAGTTTCCAAACTACCCCCTTGGTATCTTGATCCTAATTATTATGAAAACAAAACAAAACAAAACAAAATCAGTAATAAAGTAAATCACTGACTACATTTTGAAATAAATTTTGATTAAAAATGTACCAACCAAGCACTATTTGGGCTTGTGTCTTCTTTTACTCCTAGATTAAAAAAATATATCAACAAGCCAAGCAGGTTAACCCTTTCTCTTCTTTTCTCAGTAGTGTTCCTGAAGCCCTTAAGGAGAGAACACTCATTTATAAAACTGCAGCTCAGCATCCCAACTGATCTCTCTTAAACTGCCAGTACAGAAACCTTATAAGGTCTTCAGTGTGCTTTTTTTTGGGGGGGGGCTCCACAGTGAATTTCATTTCTTCATATTACACCTATTCTCAGTCCATCTGATTCTTAGGTTTCAATGTGACAGAAATGACTGGGATAGGTAGGGGAGAGGCACATGGGCATAGAACACAATCAAACTCTATGCATCTTCACAATGAGAAATATTAAAAACAAAGCTACTAATACATTTTTAAGAAAGATCATATTTTCTGTTTCTCAACATTTTCTTTTCTAAAAAACACATTCTTTCAAAGATGTGAAGAGCAGAAATAGAACGCTGTTACATATGAAAGTTTCAATGGATTTGCTGCCAGCAGCTTTTCTTTATAGTGTTCCTCTTACCTACAGTATGTGTTGGCACTGGCAGGTAGCCCTAATTCGTTAGTAGCCAAATTATTTTTGTCCCTGAAGTACGAGAAATCTCCATAGCACATGAATGAGACATGGTTTACTAGTTTACACACATTTTTATAACTCCAAGAAACCAAAACTCATTCACAAATGCTTTCATTTCAGCACAGAGAAGGGCTACAGAATATCAGAGATACCTACTTGGAATTCCTGGTCCCCATTCTCCATGAGAAAATGAAGAGGGGGGAAAAAAAATCTTTTAGCTTTACCAAAAAATACTTTGGTCCTTAATGCAAGAAAAACAAACAGCTTTCTGTTCACCACACTCCACATTTCAATAAATCAAAATATTTCAGTATAAGACATTAAGAAAAAAAAAGTCATTTAGTAATAAACCTAAATGTCTCCAGACAAAAATTCATCATGACAGCAGAGCAGGTTTAGATAATGTGGTTCACAACAACTAGGATCTTCATACTGCGTGATCCCCAGCCAGCTATATACTGCTACACCATCTTCACTAAGTTATAGAGAAAATAGGAAGAAACAGTAAGCAACACTTCGAAATAAATACAACACAAGTGATGATTCAGCCATAGGGGGGAATAAAAACCTAAAAAAACAAACAAGCAAACAAAAAATCCAAAAACAAACAAAAAAACCCAACCCTGAATTCTAAGGTGAGACAAAAGTAAATGTATTAACACCAAAGACCAAGTAACTGAAATGTTACTTAGATAAAAGAAAGAGAGATTTAAAATACAATGAGACGAGTTCAGGTTTGAATTGATTAAAGGTTCAACACTGACTTCAAATGCCTATGAACATCTACAAGCTTTTGTTTTTAATTTTCCTTCTGTCATGTTTTATGGGTAAAAGTCCTTAAACTACCTTGTAATAGATTAATTACTTTCAAGCTGGGTGACAAAAGGGCATAATGACCGGAAAATGATACAAAAGAAACAGAAAAAGCATGTTAACAAGTTTATCAACAAACCTGGGTAATTCTCATGAAGTACAGATTAAGGTTCAGTGGTTCCAAACTGGCAGCATTCAAGTTGGGTTCATATTTGGGTTTTTTGTTTTGTTTGTTTTTTTAAACCACCTGTCCTAAAACGACATTGTTTATGCTAATTATCTTTGTTTATGCCACAATTCTGTTTGTTTACCACATTCTTTTAAAATACCATATCCCTATAAACAGTTCTCACCAGAATTCTTCTAAATCTTGTTTCGGTCTGGTCCTTCTCGGCAGCCCACTGAGCCGAATGCAGCTCTACAATGAAGGCGCAAGAGCTGGGAACAACTTTGAGTCTCTGACTCCTCAGGCTGGCAAAGGCAGGGAGTACTGCTGAGGTTTTACTCTCAGCCTCCAAGGGAAAAGGATACTGAATGTGTAGAAATGCAACACCCCCCTATTGGACAAGCAGAACCATACGCCACAGGATCTCCAGAGATGTATGAACTCCCAACTAGTAAGTGAAGAGAAGAACAGATAGTGCGAAAGGAAAGGGAACGCAGTTTCCAAACTGCAGGAGAAAACACAGAAATCAGAAAGAATAAAAGGTCTTCTCCTGAACCATTCTCAGCAACTGGTTAAAATGAAAGAATATGAAGCATTCTCTTAAAGGGTCCCAAATAAACACTAGTCACTGAAGCTAAATACTAACAGCCCTTCATTTTTTTTTCTTCTCTAGCAATATCATTCAATCATGCTCATCCATATAGCATTCAAGTTTTAAATTTAATATAAATGACGATGCTATCAATCAATGAAAAGGAAAGGACAGAATGAATGACGTAAGGAAGAATTTTCTGTGTTTTAGTCCATTTCTTGCTCAACAGAATTTTTCCATTAAAAGGACGATGTTTCATATTTTGGTTAAATCTTTGAACATTTTTTTATCTGACTACTATCATCTGAGTCAGACACCTAACATTAAACTGTATGTGAGTTAGTACAAGAGAGATATCCAGATTGGTTTATTTCCCTTGCTGTTAGTTAACTTCATGGAACTTATAAATGAATAACAAATTATGGGAAAAAACAAAAGTCCATCCTTTATACTAATTTTTTTAACCTATAAAAAGAAGAGAGATGTTCAATCTACATAATACACATCTACGTTATATGTATACTCTTTAGGTGTTTGGAGAATTGAGAGTGGAAAGAACAGACAATAAAGATCACACTTTATCCAGGAACGTAATTTTGCTTTTTAAATGCATTATGAATATATTCCATTTGAAACAGCTTCCAAGTCTATGGAGGAATCATGTGCTACAGCATTAGAGTTGGTCTTATTATTTGCCTCTCAGGTATGATGCACACACAGATTTCAGTTAAAAGCTCCCTAAGAACAGGTAAATATGTTATCCTCTTATCAAGCGCTTATTATATTTGAGAAACATAAGAAAACACATCAACATGTGAAGTAATCATAATATTCACACATTTCTCTATCTGTCAACCTGCTAAGCACTGAGCAGTACACAGTGCCACCTGACATTTAACCCTTAATTGTTCTTCGTAATCAGGCAGGTCTCCTGCTAAGTCCTTGGGACAGGACTCAAGTATGAGGGAAGTCTAGCATGTCTAGTTCTTCAAGCAAGCTGTATTCTAAACTAATATCTTAGCTAAATTAGCTTGCAAATTATTGAGATGGTAATTAAAATCTATAATCAGTAGTAGGCACCTTTTCCTCTACAAAGTAGCAGTAGACAAAAATAAATAAAATGAACAAAGGCATATATCAGGACGTCCTAAAAATAAAATATCAACTTAGAAGTTTTACAGTTGTGATAAGGTGACAGATGTGAAGAGATAACTTTTCTTTGATTCACACCTGGAGGTTACCTGCTAACTTGAATGTACTCATCACTCATGAAGTTCCGAACTATGCTGAATAAGTCTGTCTGGGTAATAAATATTTTATAATTATGGCCAAACTTTAGTACCGCTAATGTCAGAGATAGTCTTATAGCCCACTAATAGTTATTTTTCATGGTAGTTATACAAATTAGCTTTTCACAGTACCTGATTTATATTTGTCTCTTCAGAAAACAAAAACAAAAACAAAAAAACCACCAGTCAAAATTTTCCTAATGTCAAGAAAACGTTATTTCTTAAGCCAGTGTGACCATAGATAAATTTGAGGGGAATATAAAGTAAGTAAGTTAGATTTTTATCGCAGAAGGTTTTATTCCCATGGTGTTCCTTTCAACATGTAGAATAGACAGGCTGTTGTCTGGACCCGTTTTGAGAGAAGCAAAGAGGTGATACTATAAGCTTAATTTTTTCCATCTCACTACCTTCAATCCCAACTTTTTTTCCTAGACATTATCAGACTGTCTTCTTAAGCAATCATCTTATACTTGCTTTTTAATTAAATCTCTAACATCAGCAAGTGAAAAGTCTAACAAGTAACTTGGTTAATACACTATAATCAGATAGGATAAATACAAACATAAAGGAAATAAACTGAAAATTTATTTTATACTATTAACAGTATCAAAAATTCCTTTTTTGTTCACTAGACACAAGCTAATATTGATATGTAAAGCAAGTGTTTTAAATATTTTCATTCTAGGAATAAGAAAAAATTGATGGTATTCTGAAAGGAAAAAACTCATGTCTGAATTTTTTATTATCTATTACATTGTCTTCTTTTAAAAATTTTAGGAAAGTTCAAGTGTTCTTTCTCATGATGTTATTACTAACATTTAGACCATGTTGCCAGTTATGTTTCCCCTAAATAGTATGATGTAAAAGACTCTGCTTACAAATAATGTCTTAGAACATTCTTTGCCTATTCACCTCCCACTGACAATTATATTTTTCATTAATCATAATCAGTTATGACAGGGATGCTTAAAAATAAAAATAGAAGATTTCTACTTCTTTACTTTTTAGGATCACTGTTCAATTTGCTCTACCTCCTTAACATTTTTTTAACAGACAGTGAAACTGTTACTACTTCTGAATTATTTAACAAGTGCTTATTAGTCTGACAGTATTGACCATGTTCATGTCTAGGGCCAATAATACAGACAGAACAAATCTAAATTCAAATTTTGATCCTGATAAGTTTTCAATATTCCTTAAAGTTCAAAGTCGTCTACAAGTTGGAAAGAATAAAAGAAGACGGACAAGACTCCACCAATGAAGTCAGGAAAAAAAATCACATAAAACTTCCAAAATACCTGAACCCCAAGCTACTTATTTATATCCTCCAGAGCAAACTTCTTTATTTTATAAAGAGATGTAGAAGTCTTCTTTACAGATTTATGACTAAGTTTGAGTGAACAACTCATCTATGGCAGGTGAGCAAACAGAATAAAAATTAACACTCAATGGAAATGACCTACTTATTCAACGAAAGTTGCAATAGTTGAAAGGACAAAAAAAAAAAAAAGCTGACTATATATGATAGTGCAGTGCAGTAATAGCACACATACCTCCTTTGGAGAATATAAATATTCAATATTTAATCTGCAAAATACTCTATGTGGGTGACTATAGATACACTCAGTCGTACAAATTCAATGTAAACAAATAGTAATGAATTACGAGATTTTTGTCTGTATTACCAATTACAACCACAGGGGAAATTATTAGGAAATTTTATATTGTATGACATTTAAAAAATGATTTAGCTACTAATATTTCCAAATATGCTGTCTATATTAATAACCCTATTGACTATCACTTGCTTATTTAATTAGCCAGCAAGAGAAGCATGCCTTTGGGTGACCAAAAAAAAAAAAAAAAAAAAAGGCAAAATTCTCACCAGAAGGAAAAAAAATGTTAAGAGATTTGAGCATCAGAATAGAAAGGGGAAAAGTTTAGTTTAAAAGAGATAATTGAAAAAATACAAATAAGGTTCACAGCAGGAAAGCTTGCCTATATAGAGAAATAGGTTACAGCCTGTTAATATGTAACTACCTTTTTATAAGAACAGTCTGTTAACAGGCTTACAAATCAGACTCAGAGTTTTATTCTCAAAAAAGTATAGAGTTGAAGATAATCATGTGCTACTCTGTACAGGCTAGAAAACTTACTGTGGTATATTAACAAACTGCAACATTAAGAATTAGCATGTCCCAATATAAATACCTTCAATATCTACATATGAAATAGGCTATATTTCCAAACAAAAGCTAACTGTTCCAAAGAGTTAACATAAAGAACTTTGAAAAAATTAATTCAAGACTGTTAAGAAAGCTCAGTCATTCACTGGAATTATCTTGTGATGATGCACCCTAATTCAAAAAAGAGAGCAAGAGGAAGAGGTAGAGGAAGAGAAGAAACGAAAGAAAGAAGACAGTATTGATAAAGTATATATGTTGGATATTTTACTTTCTTCCTTGATCTGATGCTGGCTTCTCTAATATGTGACCACATCCAAGCATTATTTTCTTCTCAATACCCTTCTTCTCTTCCATTGCTTCACTTCTAGAATGTTTTAATCTTTGTCCTTTCTTTTTTCGTCTTTTCATATCAAATTCAGCCGTCTGAGCGATGAACAGCTTGACTTAGCATATTTTTAACCAGCTGGTCTAGCACCTAGCTGCATTGCATAGTCAGAGACAACAAATGTTTATACAGAAGGTAGCTTTCATGAAAATGAAAAAAAGCCTGGGTATCATGCATCCCGGCTTTTTTTAGCTTTTTTTTTTAATTCACCATACAGAATACAAAGTTTGAATTCTTTTTAATGGCAAACAAAATTCTATTTATAGTTCCAAAAAATGAACTTATGCTGGGATAAGAACTCAAATTTAAAAACTGCAATGTGTACTTATAGGAACACGAAGAGGGCTAAAATTCTTTCAAAACCCTGTTTTACTTGCAGCAACATCAAATGCAAGGATATTGCACATATTTCTTTAAATAGGAACTACTTAATTACAAATACACTTATTTCCATCCTGGCCAAAGGGAAAAATGTAAGTAAATCAAAATTGGTTAAAGACAACCAGCACAAAAAGTAGCTACTAAAACTTAGAAAGGGAGCATCCCCATTCCCCCTTTCTTGACATTTCAAGAGTAATATACTGATACATTGCTGTGATGTTAAATTTTCTTTTCTTTTTTTTAAATCGACTCTCTTCTATCAACAAAAGGTCATGTGCTTTACTAAGCAGCCTCCAAAGTTTTACGGAAGGATCAAATAGGAACTTATAGCCTCCGTTTTAACCACCACTGAAACCTTCTGTCACCCCAGAAATTACAAGACAGAGATATTGAAACCCGGTAACACTCTGCACAAAAGCATTTAAAAAGGTGAAGAGGGGAGAAAAATATCAATGAAGGAAGAAAGTAAGAGAGTGAATGAGAAAGAGAAAACCAGCGAGTGGAAGGGAGAGAGATGCTTAATGTTCATTTAATTTCCTGTGATAGGACACAACCTAAAAACATTAGCAGAAATCTCAGAGACTTTGCCAATCAGTTCAATTTGGTCCAGGCAATCACAACAAAAATCAGCTAACAAGATTGCAGAAGCACTAGCTAAAAGCTTTTCTAACAAACACGTTTTAGGGAAGCATCTTCCAATTGATTCAGAGATGACTGTAAAATGAGAGTTGTACTTCAATATATTAGGGGGGAAAACTGTACTCACCTTTCAAACTCCTGAGGTAAATCAGGGTCAGTAAGCATGCTGGAAAAGCACAATTTCCCTTTGTCACAGCAGCCACCTATGATCGTCTCCAACTGAACCTGTCAAGTGAGTCCAAACCTTCTAAACCAATTGATTTTCTCTCTCTCTTCTCTTCTCTCTCTCTCACTCCCTCTGTCCTTCCCTCCCTCTCTCCCTCTCTCAATCTCTCTCTCTCTCTCTCACACTCTCCCCTTCTCCCCCCCCCCCCCTCCTCTCCCTCTCCTAGGACTCCTTGACCAGTCTCTTAAAGGGGTAGCGCACTTCCAGCAGCAGGGTCTGGCTGCTCCCCCCTCCGCGGAGCCGCACGCTCCGGCTGCAAGGCACTAGACAACCTCAGGGTGCCTGTCCTTTCCTTTTAATTCTCTCTTCTAGACATCACCGAATGTGAGAAGTCAACTCATTTAACACGTCTCCCATACTCTCTCTCCTCTAAATAATAAAAGTCACACACACGCACGCGCGCACGCACACACACACAAAACAGTACGATTTTTTAAAAAAATGCATTTGCTGCTGATTAAAAGAGAAATCTGTACACTAAGAGAACCATGACTAAACTGCATTTATTAACTAATTAAGCAAAAAAATTAAATGTTGGTAATATCATTTTTACACAAAGAATGGTTATTCCTTCTCACCCCTTTTCTAGGCTCTCTCCGTGCGCACACGGAAACACACACACACACACACACACACACACTCACATACACACAACAATCAGGCATTGTTCTGAGGGAAGAAAAGCAACTTTGACAGATTGAAATATAGCAGAGGCCCCTTCAAGGAAACCTGTAAACAACTTGTCACTCACTCTGTCGGTCTCACTGTTAGCTCGTGCTTTCCACAAAGTGGTGCGAACGTCCTGGCAACCCGACCAAAGTTTCCTCAGCTCCAAACTCCATAAAACACGACGTGCGATGTGGACGGGAACAGGTATCCACATGCCAAAATAACACGCACACGGTGGGAACAAAAACCCAAACCCAACCAAAAAATGAAAACAAAAAGATGGTCCTAACCAACTGTCCTGCTTGGGATGGCTGGGGAGGGCAGGGGTAGGAAGCGCTCCCCTGGCTGTGGATCTCTTTAATTTCCTCTGCCCAGGCAGCCACAGATAACAAGGTGGACAAACTATGGCTTTACAGATCCTAAGCTGGCTGGCAAGGCACAGCCTCCATAGCAGTTCCAATTATCTAGATAAAAATCTGGCAGGCGAGGAAGGTAATCAGGTAATGTACCTTTGACATGAAATGACAGAGGCACATACACACACAGAGAAAGACACTTACACAGACACGCACGCAGAGATGGTGGCTGCCCCGTGCACCGCAGCATCTGGTCAGGGAGTAAGCACACACTCACCGACACGAGATAGTGTGCATTCTTCACACACACACACACACACACACACACACTCAGTCACTCACACACGCTCTCCACTCCTACTGGGAGGGTTCATTCTGCACAAAAGGCTACATTACAGAGCCCGCCCCAATAAGGGAAAGAGAGAAAAAAAAGCCTTCCATTGTTGAGAGGGCAGGTCAGTTGATTAGATTTTCTGTGGAGAATTCCACGAGGAAATTCCCTTCAAAGCCGAAGTGATTAACTGGGGGCTATTCTGGAAATGGAGCAGACAATGGCTCAATAGTCTGCACAGCCAATGTCCAGGCTGGCACTGAACTCACTTTAAAAAAAAAAAAAATAAAAGCCAGACTCCCTGTTCTTTTCCACACATTCCCCCCCAGCCCCCTCCACTCCTTCCAACTTCCCCTCCCAATTCCTTTTATTTTGCAGCTGGACAACATTAAGGGCCTTTAAAACCACAAGGGTTGACCCCATAGCAGTTTGATTAGGTCCCACTTTTTTTTTCTGGCGACAGGCAGACAGTAAGTTTACTTTTTTAGACATACACAATGAGACACCTTACACATATTCCAAACATCAAAACCAACCTTTTCATATTAATAAATGCATTCTTCATTGAAAGCTTATATATTTTTTGACAAAGTTGATAATAACTTAATAATGGGATCCATCATTCACAGGGTATCCTAAAAATAAATGTGTATATACACAACAAAATCAATGTGGAATAAGATTTAAGCATGTCACTATGGAGTTAAGACACTAACAAAACACAGAATTATGACCCACCCTGAAAAAGCTGTTAACAAGGGATGTGGCAAAAATGACTTGATGCTGACATGATTTTCTTTTTCAGCAGTTGGGGAAGGGGGAAGGATATTACTCACTATTCTTCCTCGTCGTTAGCCTCAAATTATTTTTTTTATTACAGCAACAACCCATTCCTACACAGAAAAAATAAGGAAATTGTTGCATTTATTTTAAATATCTATTTTTTCAGTCCTAATGGGACCTACAGCCTAATACAGGCTAATTGATAAAGTATACAAGAAATAATTTTTTATATTGTTAACAGTGGTTATGGGAATTAAGGAATGGTAGCTTCATGGCTGCACATACTTTAAAAAATAGTTTTTAAAAGATTTCCTAATTAGGGTATCTTGTTTCATCTTATATCAATAGAGAAAAATGAAGAAGGAGGAGGGTGAGTTACAAGGGGCACTGGGAGCTTAAGTCAGGAAGAGGAGGAGGCAGCAAGGAGAGGATGCAGGGAGAGCACAAGAAGGAGACATAGTGGCAGCATAAAGATAGAAACAAAGATAATGGCCATAAGGCAGGATGCTGAGATCCGTATGGTCCCAGCTGCTGTCTTGCTACAGCTACTACCTCTGGTTGTTTCTCTGAAACTCTAATCCAGAAGGTCACCAGAGCAGGTAAGAAAGAGAGCAGGAATTTTTGAGGCCAACTATACTATAAAGGAAAGATGCTCATATCAGAATCTTCCTTGTCTTAGGTTTTATTTTCACAGACATTTGATATATGTATTTGTGAGTATACATATGTCAAATAAACACAATGAGCATATAGGAAAATGTTCAATGGTTTGGAAGTTAGTTTACAGTCTCAACATGTTTCTATAAACATTCCTATAGCCATTCAAAAACAAATTATTTCTTGCACAATCATGCCTGCTAAACAAACTGAAACAGACTAGGAACTAGATGGAAAATTTGCCAAATATAATAATGATTATTCTAATAATGATACTTTGAATTAATGGAACTCCAAGCTTATAAGGAATTTTGTTCACATAGATTAGCTCATGGATCATAAGCAGCAGTGAAAAGAGTGGGTTGGTATATCCTTGTTTCCCAGTGTTTAAACTTGGGCAGAAGGAATTTAAAGTCATACAGCTAATTTGTGCCCCATTTGTTACTTAAAGCTAGATCTTATTTCACTTGTGACACCATAATACAGAATAAAAAAATAATCCAGAATTTATAGCTGAATGAACATCCCAAAATGGTACTTACTTTTAAGAGACCTAAAGGCTTTCAAATAATTGTTAGTAAAATTAAATTTGATATAATCTTATTGGCACTAAGTTAGTCCTGTGTTTGAGGCTGAATGGGATAAATATTTTAAATGTATCTCTCTAGGCCACAAATGTTTTCTTTCATTTGAATTCTATATTGCAAATGAGCAATTCTGCAAGATTTTATAGTGTCAGGAAAAGAGAAAGGGGTTCCAAAATGTTCTTCTCAAATCCTGTCATTGGTAATCTTATTAAATGATTCAATTGATCCAATCAAGCCAATGTTTAATAGTAAATTATTATAAATCTCTTTATTTTATATTAAATGTTATAATATTTAAATATGTGTTCATGACTAACACATGATATGTGTTAAATAAATCTATATTATTTATCAGTTACCTAAAAAGTTTAAGATACCAGTCTGTTATATATCCAATATTCCCTACATCAGAACTAACATGCCAATGTGATTTTGCTATATTATTGTAAGTAGGTCTGCTGGTTTCATAATGTATGTAAAATAAAACACAGTTTACTTTAGCATTCAGTAAACATCTATTAAATGCTAACAAGTTAAGTACAACAGCTTTTTTTAAAGTTAATTTATTAATTATTTGTTTATTTAAGTAAACCCTACACCCAACATGGGGCTCAAACTCATGACCCCAAGATCAAGAGTAGCACAATCTTCTGACTGAGCCAGACAGACACCCCTAGTTAAGTCCTACAGCTTTCAAAGAAGTCAAGAAAAATTTGTAACAAATCTAATTACACACACACACACACACACACACATACACACAAGAAAGACTAAAATTCAAATCGTTTCATATCTAAGCCCTCTAAAGTAAATATGGTAAGAAAAGTTAGACCCAAAATAAATAAGCAAATGGACAAAAAACAATGATGATAACTGAACAATAATTAAATTGGTAGGAAATATAAAAATGTCTACAAACACAGATATACAAATATAAATACATTTTCAGAGAAGAACAGACTACAACTTATAATAGAAACTCCACAAAACAATTTTTCATTTAATGAGTCTCTTTGACACTGCTGAAGCAGTATTATGGAAAATGGAATGAATCTGAAAAAGTGTGCTTTTGAGCTCATGTTGTTTCCATTGCAAATATAAAAAGGAGACTCACACAGGCTAAGGAAATATAAGATATACTAGGGAACACTGCTGGAAACTTCTCAAAGAGAATATCAGGAACTTTTTAAGATCATAAACAAGTTATTTCCAAATTTAACCCTCTGTAGACATTGTTTCAAGCAAGCATTTTTAATATTTTTCTTCTCATTTTAAAAGTGTTTCATTCCTCTATTTTAAGATATAATTGTTAAACATCCATTTTAACAACTGCAATTTCAGTATGTTGTCACAGGTACAGATTATACTTTAATATTTTACAAATGTCCCTATCATCAAGCGACAGCTTTACACATTTTATGGAATTTGGAAGGTTATTTTTGAGAAATAAAACTTGTAGTATTACAACCACAATAAATTTAAACCAAATCAGTGTCAGACAATAGCAACATTAACTTGACTTAACCTGACACAAGAGGCTTTAAGAAAATATACACCTATTTTCCCCTTGATGTTATTTACTTTGTCACAAAAACATTGAAAAAGAACCCACTCTCTTAAAAAACAAAACAAAAAGACTCTTCCAACCAATGTACATCTGTGAGTCATTCACCAAATGCCTGATGAGCTGATGATGACCTATCCTGCGTAGCTTAAAGCTGACTTTAAGTAGACAAGAGTCTTGCCATTGGCCCTCTTCAGAAAAACAGCTTAGAAATTCAATAACTCATCTTTTTAAGAAAACCTAAAATTTCAATTTCCCATAATAATTTTTTTTGCCAGGACCTTGGCATTTAATAAGAACTTATAAATTCAAGGTTTCTGTGCCCTCCTACTTTTTGTATTGCCAGTTGGTCAGTTAGAACATGAATTTTCCTCAGATCACATTTTTGACCAACTAGTGCTCTTTAAATTTTCTTTTTCATTTTAAAAACTCTAGTCTCATATTTCTCTCAAAGATGATGGTGTTCCCAGTAATAGTTCCCACTGTTTTATATCTTACTATTTATTTCCTTTAAAATAATTTTTTAAAGATTTTATTTATTTATTTGACATAGAGATAACACAAGTAGGCAGAGAGGCAGGCAGAGAGAGGGGGAAGCAGGCTTCCCACTGAGCAGAGAGCCCGATGTGGGGTTCGATCCCAGGACCCTGAGACCATGACCTAAGCCGAAGGCAGAGACTTAACCCACTGAGCCACCCAGACACCCCTAGAATTATTTGAAGTAACTTAAAAATCATAAATTTTATCTCTTGAGAACTTTCTCCCATAACTGTGATGCATATAAAACAAATTATCTCATTTAATATTCAAAAAATTACATGAGCTATGTAGCTGCGTCATCCCACCTACAAATGAAGGAACCATGGCTAACAAAGAAAAGTTAATTAATTACCTGAGGTCCCAAAACTAATAGGGGCAGAAATGGAGAACACCAAACTTATGACCTCTTTCCTCTAAAGTTCTCTAAAGGCAACAAATGCTAATTTATCTCAATATAGTACACAGGAAAGTGCTCATATGTTTTAATGTTAAGTGAATGTCCAAACTGGACAAAATTTGGTCGAGTAATGATTGCTCCATCCTCACAAATAATTTGTTATAAAAGATGGTTCTTTGTACGACAATTAAAAACAGTTAACTAATAATACTCTTACCCCATTTATGGTGATAATAAGTATCAAAATTAGTACTAATCATATATCTTGGTTCTTTTAAAAAATAATTCCTAAGCATTCTCTTTCTTAATATGATTATAACTTTTGGAATCCCAGGGAAAATACAGGGACCTATTTTGCTGGTCCCCATGTAATTACTTTGTAATGGAATTTCTGTCTCTAGAAAGAATCACTTCAGGTAAAGTGTGTCTACTAGGAAGATAAGAACAACTGAACTTATACTTTCATTTTTTTATTAATTACACAATCACCTTTTCTTGTGATAAGTGGTGATGTCTCATGGTTGTCAGTTCATGAGGATGAGAAGGACATGAACCAATCACTCTGGCAGTAAAAATCATGACTCCTATTGAGTAAAAAAATGCATATAACCCATGAGAATAGAAACCATTCACATGGAACCAGACTTTAAAAGAGTGCTCTTGACCATCAAACTTTTTGTATTATACTCTCTCAACCTGGAAAGAAATTCAGGGAAGAGGCAGACACCAAGTGAGAAGTAGCCTCACAATATTGCTACAACATGGCTTGAGTTCTTACATAATAGACGATTTCTGAAAAATTTAGTACACATTTTTCGGGGAAGGTTTTTTACATATATAGATGTAAGTATTTCTTGATATAAACTGACTAAAGTAGGAAAAAAAAGCTAAAACTGAGTAAAGTATGAAAACATTTGAACACTTCATTTTTAAGTTAACTATACTTGTCTATCATCTATAGTCTACTTTTGATTGCCTACTAAGTAAATGATAAATAAATCTTATTCATAGTTAAGTGAAAATTTACCTATTAATGATGTTCCATTTCTTACATCTAGAGCAGTCCAGGGGAAAAGATATGGCTAAGCTGCAAATTAGGAACGTGTGTTTCAAGTCAGCCGCTAGTTCCTCCTTAGTAGTGGCATGGTCTTATCTAAGTCTTCAACATCTCAGGGAAAAGGATTTTTAAGGTCCCTCTCAACTCTCAAATTCTGACTCTATAATCTCTCCTTTGATAAATCAAGTTATAACTTACAAAATAAAATTTCTTACAGTTTTATCCCAATTATATCCCCTTTTAAAAAAAGTTTTGCAACTAGTTCTTGCAGTTTATTTTAATCCTTTAAAGTACAACTCTACATTCACACAACAATATAAGATGATGAGGAAAACAAATCTATATTAATGAAAGCTAATTCCACTACATTCAACGAAGTAAAAATCACCAGGAGAACTTAACTGGTTAAAGAAAATGACCATGTTTTCAAAAGAACTTTTATGACAAATTTCATCTTTTTATGGTTCTGAAAATTTGTTGTACTCAAATTTTCAAGTCACAGCTTTCATTTTCTACAATAAGTACAATTGCATGTATTAACTTTACCTAACTTAGTGAGAGAATTAAAAGCAGTTTCTTACTACATTGAACATGCCATATTTGTGTGATAATAATGAGAAGCAAGTGTAAGGGCTTCTACCTTTATCCAGAATTTCACAACATCAAATGAGAAACCGAAAGATAAACTACAAAGCTGAAATGTTAGAAATCCTAACAGGTAAATTGTGCACAAGAAAACCTAGTTTTTAAAATAAATTTTGTGGACACTCTATAGAACCCCTGCCAAATAGACAGTTTCTCTTATTCATGTTATTGTTAACAAAAATGACTTACTACCATAATTTAGAAAATTATTCAGTCAGACTATAAACAGGATGAAAATGCAAGAAAACAGGGTTACTGAAAGAATTCATTCAATTACTCAATAAGCATGTATATAATCTTAAATTCATACTTTCAGTGTAAACGATCTATACAAATGTCAAGATGTCATTGTTTGTACTTCACATTTCATAAATGGGGGGGAGATAAGTTGATATTTGTAAACTTCCCTGAAGCTGAAGAACTATTTAGGTATCAAATGGTATATTAGTATTTTAAGACACCTATTAATTAATACTAAACAAATCATGGCTCTGTAATCAGAAACATTTATGTTAAAATCTTGTTTAAAGTCAAAGCACAGATTAAAAGACTATATAAGTATTTGTAATATATTCCAGTATCCTAAGAACATCTTGGGGAAAACATATATATATATACAAAATATAAAAATACATAATATATTTTTTTTCTTGCATTTTTATCCTGTGTATAGTCTGACAGAATTATTTTCTAAATTATGGCAGTATGTTATTTTTGTTAACAATAACATGTTAACAATAATATGTGTGTATATGTATGTGTGCATATACATATATATGCATATATATGTATACATATATACATGTGTATATATACATATATGTATGCATATATGTGTGCACATGTGTTTTATATATATGAAACACATGTTATTCCTGGTTTAGGGACCAAACTTCAGATTTATTCAATCTTTATGAGTGGACCATTATTCTTAATCTTAATGAGCTAGACAACTTAACAAACATTGTTCTAGTATTGTATTTGTACCCTGAATTTTATTAACTAGAAAAAAGGAACAATATATATAGGGTTTCTGATGAGCATCTTTTCTGTCCAGAGCACTCTAATAAAAGGTGAGGACACAAAGACAATTGTTTGCCTCCAAGGAATTATGACCTGGTATAACATATGGACACTCTTGTCTGTTCCAAAGACATATATATAGATAGATAGATATAGATATATATGTTTTCAGATATATAGATGTTTCAAGTTTTTGCCAACTAGAAATCTACTATTTTTACATAGATTAATTCATTTAATTTCCAAAACAAATCTAGAGAGCCTTACTTACTAATATTAGTTCCATGACATAGAAAAAGTAAGTAAAGTACAGGGAAAAAGATTAACTAGCTTCTGGGACACCTGAGTGGCTCGGCTGGTTAAGCATCCAACTTTTGATTTCAGCTCAGGTCATGATATCAGGGTTCTAAGATCAAGCTCCCTATCAGGCTTCCCGCTACGCATGGAGTCTGCTTAAGATTCTCTCTCTCCCTCTCCTTCTGCCACTCCCCCACCTCTAAAATTTTTTTTAAAAAATTAACTAGTTTCTGAATACACAGCTTGTCAGATGCAGGACCACTTGTCAGATGCAGGACCACAATTTCAACCCAAGTGTCCCAATTACAAATCTAGTGCCTATTACACTCTATAAGAGAGCTACTTTCAAAGTTATATGCAATCCAAAATAAAATGATAAAAGTATCAATTAATGGAGCAAATAACATCCTGTGGGGAGTTTAAGTAACAAGTGATCCTAAAATATCATGACCATTTTTTGAACTTCAAGAATTTAGAATTAGTCTGTTGGAGTTAAAGTATAGATCAGAGAATCAGTTGAAAACCCCAGAAGCACTATGTGAATTTAAAATTACAGTGGGGTGGGGGGTGCTGGGTGGCTCAGTTGGTTAAGCAGCTGCCTTTGGCTCAGGTCATGATCCCAGGGTACTGGGATCGAGTCTCGCATTAGGCTCCTCACTCCGCGGAGGGCCTGCTTCTCCCCCTCCCTCTGCCTGCCACTCTGCCTACTTGTGTTCTCTATCTTTCTGTCAAATAAATAAATAAAATATTTTAAAAATAAAATAAAATTACAGTGGGGAAAAAGGTAATATGTAAAAATCAATAGCTTTCGTATACATGATCAATACCCAGCTATCAAGAGATAACGAAGGGGAAAAAAGACCTCATTAAGACTAGTAACACAAAAGATAAAATAGCTAAGAAATAAACTCATTCACATGTAAGACTTACTTGCAGAAAGCTTTAACACATATTGAAAGACATTACCACGTTCCTGGATAGGTAGCATCAATATCACAGAAAATATTTCTTCTAAATGAATGTATAAACTTAGTGAGTTCAAATTAAAATGCCAGCATATGTTTAAGGCACTAGAAAAACTCATTGAAAAATTAACATGAAAACAGACAAACAAGAAACAAAACAAAGAGGACTAATTAGAAAAACTCTTAAAAAGAACATGGGCTCAGATTACCAGAAATTAAAATATAATAAAGAGGGGCACCTGGGTGGCTCAGTGGGTTAAAGCCTCTGCCTTTGGCTCAGGTCATGATCTCAGGGTCCTGGGATCAAGCCTGCATCAGGCTCCCTGCTCAGCGGGGAGCCTGCTTCCCCGCCCCCCCTCTCTGCCTGCCTCTCTGCCTACTTGTGATCTTTGTCTGTCAAATAAATAAATAAAATCTTTTAAAAATAAATAAATAAATATAATAAAGAGGCTCAATAACTTTTAAATAGATGTATACTGAATGGATTTGAAGACTAAAGGAATAAAAAGGCAAGTACTGAAAAAAGGTCCACAAACACAGAGAGGGGTAATTAGTATATTCTATTTAGTAAATGATATAGGCAGCATTCAACAAATGCTCTATGATTACCTCAGGACCAATGCAAACAGGAATGGATAAAGATTCAAATAAAAAGAATAAAAAGATATAAATCTAGCAGAAGGGAACATGAACAATCTCCAATATAATCATGGAGTAGAGAACTCTTACTAATAATGGGTCAAAATTCAGAAGCCATAAAATTTTTTTAAAAAGTAAGTCCAATCATATAAACACCAAAACATCTGAATGATAAAAGCCACCATAAAAAAACAAAAGACATGAGGCAAGTTGGGATAAAAATATATGCAACCCATATCAAAGGAAAGAGCTAGTCTCCATAAAATGTGAAAAGGTCTTTGAAATTAGTAATAAAGAAATCAACAATCCAATAGCAAAAAGGCAAATAATATTACTTGATCAAAGAAAAGAAAACAGAATGGTTCTTAAGGAAAAGAGAGATGTCCAGCATCCTTTAATACAAATACAATTTAAAACAATGTGATGATCATTTTTTTAAAACCTGCCAACATGGCAAAAAAATCAAACTTTGTTGACTATTTTATCCATTTCTTTGGTCAATGGAATATGGAACTTTCCATATGAAAGATTTATTTGGCTCAGCTACCTCATCTTGTTTCTGCCTTCCACCATGAAAATAGCATATCCCAGACCAGGGCTAATCACCTTTGCCTAACCTTATAATGAGAAGAGACATGGAGCCAAATGTACCCCAGCCCAGTCCAATCAAACCAACAGGCAGTTGACTCAGAGCAAACCCAGAGCCCTTATGTAATACAAGAAAAAAAAAATTAACTTAATCTATGGACAGAGTGGGATTGTTTCTTACAGCAAAAGCTTACTACCACTTACAATTTGTGTATGACTTATGGCAACAAGCACTCTTGTATATCACTACTAGAAAAGTACACCAATGTAACATTTATGGATGGCAATTTGGAAATACCTATCAAAATTACAAAACAAATTCCACTCCTGAGAATTTATTGGAGATAAACTTTCACATGTACAGAATATGTAGCCAAAGTTAGTCACTATAGAACAGCATGTAATAGCAGAGGACTGGTAACAACCCAAAGGTCTATTAATTATGGACACAACACAATGGTATACTACACAGCTATTTTAAAAAAGACTGTATGTACTGATACAAAAAAGAACTTCAATAAATTGTTGATATACATTAAGTGAAAAAGCAAGACACATAACAGAAATGAACACAGCATGCTACAAAATGAGTGAAAATAAGACATCAAGTTTCTTTTTGCATATATGTTCATAAGCAAACAGTAGAAGGACACATAAGAAAATGAAACAAAAATAATTATAATGGTGGGGTAAGGGGAGGTGGGAACTTAACTGAGAGGAGATAGGTGAGTTAAAACTTTCTGAGATATGATTTTCTATCTTTTTATATTTTTTTCATTTTGAATGTGAATCCATTTCTTTTGCAAAAAACTTAAATAAACATAAATCTAATTATTTAAATACACATCTGGTTGAAATAAAAACTTTCCAAGGTTTATCTATAAACTATACATATTTCTCAGATTCAGAAAGGCAGATCCCACACAAACACACCGTCAGAGGCCTATAATAATATGTAACATATTTGTTATTAAAAAGCATTTTACCTGCTAGAAAGACCAATATTCTCATTTTTAATTACAATCCTCAATGTAAAGATATTTTCATAGACTACAATTTCAGTTTCTGAAATAAATGTTTCTTTAGCTGAAATTCAAAGATCCCAGTAAATCTATTCTTGGGGGTATATAATTTTTTTTCTTTCAGAGAAGTTATCTATACCTCAAGTTTGAGAGACGACAGCCTTATTATAAGCCAAAAGTCCTTAATACGCCATACTTGCCTCTGTCATGGTCTCCTTATCTAGCCTTATTTCTCCCTACACACCATGAAATTCACTCTCTATCTACATTGGACTGATACAGTTGCTGGAAAGCAGCCTACTATAGCTTCTCTTCAATGCTTTTGTATAAAATATGCATTACTCCTGAACTATCTTCCATATTTCCTTACCCCAACTTATTAGGCCAATTCCTACTCATTCTTTAAGATTTGTGGAAGCATCAGATCCTACTGGAATCCTATCTTGATCCCTAACTTGTTATTCTTCTTGACACTTCCACAATACTCGGTAGAACATAAATTCCCACCGTTTCACTCTAAGCTCTGTAAAGATAGATATTCTGTCATGTGTATCCTGCAGAGCATTTCAAAGTTCTAGAGTACTCACTGCACTCCCAGCTGAAGAAAAACGTAGGAGACTTCAAAACCCTAAATTTGCATGTACTCGTATCACTAGGCATTACATAATCCGTTTCCCAAGTTTGGGACATTCTCCCCATCATCATCTTTACATCTGGGTTTAAATATTACTTCCTCAAAAAAGGCTTCCCTAGACCAGGATTGAAGTCTAGGAAACAACATGTGGTGGAGGGCCTAAGTTCATGGACAACAGTGGTTGTATTAACAGAAGTTTGGAAGTTGGAATTTTTTGTAGGAAAAGTGATGCTACGTTGAGTTTGACATAGAGATTTTTCAACCTAGAGGAGGAGATATTACACTGAAGTAAAAATACAGAAAAAGTAGACTTATTCCATAAGTATGAAAGGCTGTTTTTTTAAGGTAAGTAAAGAATTAATTAGAAAGAATAAAGTTTCTAATTAATTAGAAAGAATTAAGTTTTAAGAAGGGACAAACAATATCATGATGCTTTTTTTTAAGTAAAGCGTTATTTAAAAAGCCACAGATTTTGGCCATTAGACAGTTTGTTTTTTTTTAAGATTTTATTTATTTATTTGTCAGAGAGAGCGAGCACAGGCAGACAGAGTGGCAGGCAGAGGCAGAGGGAGAAGCAGGCTCCCCGCTGAGCAAGGAGCCCGATGCTGGACTCGATCCCAGGACGCTGGGATCATGACCTGAGCCGAAGGCAGCTGCCTAACCAACTGAGCCACCCAGGCGTCCCCATTAGACAGTTTTTGATGCAAGATGCTATTAAGATACCAGGGGAACAGAGTTTATCCCTGGAAAAATGAAACCACAAACTCTATAGCCTTCCTCTACCCCTCTGTAAACACACACACACACACACACACACACACACACACACACAGAGAAATATTTTATTTCCTTCCACAAATAACACTACAAACAATAGAGTCTCTATTGTAGGAACTGCATAAGAAAGAGAAAACTATCAACTGAAATCATACTTTACGAAAAATAGACTGGTGAGAAAAAAAAGTTGACATTAAAAAATGTCTATACAGGGGCGCCTGGGTGGCTCAGTGGGTTGGAGCCTCTGCTTTCGGCTCGGGTCATGATCCAAAGGTCCTGGGATCGAGCTCCGCATCAGGCTCTCTGCTCAGCAGGGAGCCTGCTTCCCTTCCTCTCTCTCTGCCTGCTTGTGATCTCTGTCTGTCAAATAAATAGATGAAATCTTAAAAAAAAATGTCTATACATAAATGTCTAAAGTTTTTGAGAAAAAAATAATGGACTAGTAACTACTTTCATAGCATAGTGGACTTCTTTATTAATTTCATAATGGCAATAATCCCTATCAAATACAACTGCCATTCTAATTTTCTATGAGTCCAGATGCTATTTTGGCAATAAGGCAATCACTGCCATTTTTATTGCATTTAAAGTGATCAAGTATGCAATTGCCCACTGTTGTCCTTTTCTTCCAGTACAGAGATTTGAATCTTATTTTTGATCTAAAAATATTCCATTTATATTTCTTTGTTGATAGGCTTTCCTGTAGCTTTACTTCTAGGTCCTGTAGAAATCATTAGTGACATTATGCCAAGGGCTGAACCTCATAAGCAACCTGAACAGTTTGATTCACTGAAAAACCAACCTACAATTCACTAAAAGAAAATGTAATAATGATCTTGTCCAATTAAAACTGTTAAATTAAATGGAAAGAATCTAATGATTTCCTCTTATCATTCTGATATTCTGGAAGAATGGCAGGGGAGTAATAAAACCAACATGTATGTTAAACATGCCTACTCTGTTTTAGTTTAGTTTAAGCAAATTTTTTTTTAAAGGGAACTGCACTGTTACATAAAGGACTTTCTAATGGGAGCATCCAAGTACAAAAAAGGGCAAATAACCTCCTCTTAATTAAAACATGCATAAATTATTTCTTAAACAAGTTAAACAAATAGAAAGCTATCCTATTAAGTTGAAGAAGTATAAGAGAAAATAAGAATGCTGCCTGAGGGGTGCCTGGGTGGCTCAGTGGGTTAAAGCCTCTGCCTTCGGCTCAGGTCATGATCCCAGGGTCCTGGGATTGAGCCCCACATCGGGCTCTCTGCTCAGTGGGGAGCCTGCTTCCCTTCCTCTCTCTCTGCCTGCCTCTCTGCCTATGTGTGATCTCTATCTGTTAAATAAATAAATAAATAAATAAATAAATAAATAAATAAGAATGCTGCCTGAGCATAAAACTAGCTATGACGAATGCAAACAGACAATAGCTATGATAAATGCAAATAGAAATAATACACTTATCTCATTTCTCTTTTTCTATAATTCCTGTCAAATACATATAACCATGTTTTCCTGTTACACATGTGCAGTTCGGCCTGCATACCTACAGCTTAAGAAGTTATAAAAGTAGTTGCAGAATTCAAGGAATTGTTCTCGATCCCTGAATCTGACATACTCATATAAGAGCAAAACTCAGTATCAGAGAGGAACTAGGCTGGTTAATTTAATGACCTGACTTTAGAGAGCTTTCAGAGAAACGCTCAACAGGATTACAACTGACTATATCCCGAGTCTGTCATGCATGCATGCACACACCAATGAAGTACAAAAAGTTGGGCATAAGTTTTGTTCAATGGACTATTTTTGCATTTGAAGTGTATACTTTTAAATAAGCATCCTGCAAATAAAACCAGTCAGTGATAAATTTATAAAGATCAATAAAAACCTAAATCAGTAATCCTCAAACTTTTTAGCCTTAAAATATTTTCTCAAAAACAAAAACGAAATGAACAAAACTTAGGGATAACAGAGACATTTTAAAAATAGGGGTGAATTTGTGTGGTGGGTACTGGAGCACAGATGGAGTGGGAGGGTAGTCCACTAACCCTCTTTTTCTCTTCAAAGCATGGTTAGAAAAGCATCACACCAAAAGAATTCCAAATGTCTGCAGGAACAGATTAAGACATAGTATGGGAGGTAAATATCAGAGTATTAATGAATGTAAGCTAGACATTTCTATTTTATAACATATATCATAAAATGCCTTATTTTATCACAAATTTGCCCATTTTCCTTTTACCTATTATTTTTTTACTATCCCAATACATTTTCATGATCCCAATACATTTTTCACTATCCCAATGTACTATGTGACTGTAATTGCCATCATATTCCCCACATGTATTCTCAGAAACACTTGTTTGATATGCCCTTATTTACTTTGCAACCAATCTGGCCTCAGAAAAGACACACCTAAGTTACTATGTTATGCTTCCCCAAAAGATACACAGTGGTCCTGTTAGCATAGGGGTTCCCGTATAAGATGTCTGGAAGAATGCAACATGTTCACGTTTCCTCCTAGGGAAGGAGGAAACCTTGAAAAGGAAGTTAACATGTTAACCTATTATACTCCTGGAGAAGATTGTCAATTGTTTGGCTGTGTAAAGTCCAGCATGACATGGGTGCTTCCTTCAGTTTATATTCCCTAAGTATGCGTGTCTACTACAGTGTCTTTCAAATACTTCAAGCACCTCAAATAAAGAAGG
>ML105971.1:0-16476 GCA_003697995.1 Taxidea taxus jeffersonii | reverse complement strand
TGTGTCTTTTGATTGGGGCATTTAGCCCATTTACATTCAAGGTAACTATTGAGAGGTATGAATTTAGTGCCATTTTATTGCCTGTATGGTGATTGTTACTGTATAATGTCTCTGTTCCTTTCTGGTAATACTTTTAAGGTCTCTGCTTAGAGGACCCCCTTTCAATATTTCCTGTAGAGCTGGTTTGGTGTTTACAAACTCTTTCAGTTTTTGTTTGTCCTGGAAGCTTTTTATCTCTCCTATTTTCAATGATACCCTAGCTGGATAAAGTATTCTTGGCTGCATGTTTTTCTCGTTTAGTGCTCTGAATATATCATGCCAGTTCTTTCTGGCCTGCCAGGTCTCTGTGGATAAGTCTCCTGCCAATCTAATATTTTTACCATTGTATGTTACAGACTTCTTGTCCCGTGCTGCTTTCAAGATTTTCTCTTTGTAGCTAAGACTTGTAAATTTTACTATTAGATGGCGGGGTGTGAGCCGATTCCTATTGATTTTGAGGGGTGTTCTCTGCGCCTCCTGGATTTTGATGCTTGTTCCCCTTGCTATATTAGGGAAATTCTCTACAATAATCCTCTCCAGTATAACTTCTGCTCCTATTTCTCTTTCTTCTTCTTCTGGAATCCCATTATTCTAATGTTGTTTCGTTTTATGGCATCTCTTATCTCTCGAATTCTCCCCTCATGGTCCAGTAGTTGTTTGTCTCTCTTTTGCTCAGCTTCTTTATTCTCTGTCTTTTGGTCTTCTATATCACTAATTCTGTTTTCTGCCTCATTTATCCTAGCAGTAAGAGCCTCCATTTTTGATTGCACCTCATTAATAGCTTTTTTTTATTTCATCTTGATTAGACTTTAGTTCTTTTATTTCTCCAGAAAGGGCTTTTATTTCTCCTGACAGGGTTTCTCTAATATCTTCCATGCCTTTTTTGAGCCCGGCTAGAACCTTGAGAATCGTCATCCTGAATTCCAGATCTGACATATTACCAATGTCTATATTGATTAGGTCCCTAGCCTTTGGTCCTGTCTCCTGCTCTTTTTTTTGTGGTGAGTTTTCCCGCCTTGTCATTTTGTCCAGGTAAGAATCCGCTGTTCTCCTTGTTAAGTGAACTTGGTCTTGGCTGGATTTCTTTGATCTTCTGGGGGAGGGGCCTGTTGTAGTGATTCTCAAGTGTCTTTGCCCCAGGCGGAATTGCACAGCCCTTACCAGGGGCCGGGCTAAGTAATCCTCTCAGGTTTGCTTTTGGGAGCTTTTGTTCCCTGAACGCTTTCCGTAGAGTTCCAGAGGACGGGAATGATAATGGCAGCCTCCCAATCTCCAGTTCAGAAGAGCGGAGAGCTAGGGGCCCCAGTCTTCAGTGCGCCCTCATAGAAAAGCGTTTAATCCCTTCGGTCTCCCCAGCCCCCGTTTGCGTTCGGAGACCGCGCGCGCCCGGAGACCGTGCTCAGTGAAAATCGGGCGTAAGCAGTCCCGTCTCACTGGCTTCTGGGAGCGCTCCGAGCTCACCCAGCCTGTGACCAAGTGTCTCTGTGTCTGGCAGAGTCCCACCTGGAGTCTCCGAACCCCGTAGATCCCTGAACTCTCCTGGGTCGGAGTCTCCCTGGATCTTGTGGGGACCCCTCGCACAGAACACCAGCCCGTGCCACAGAGCACCGGTCCGTGTCACAGACCACTAGGAAACCTCGGCTCTGTCTCTGCAGCCGGCTTCCCTGCTCTAATACCTGTGAGCTCTGCGATACTCAGACACCCCCGATCCTTCTGTGACCCCGCGGACCGGAGTCCACGTTGTCCCCGTGAGGTCTTCACCCCAGTTTAGCCTCTGGAGTGATGTCCTCCATGGAGCAGACTTTTAAAAGTCCTGATTTTGTGCTCCGCCGCTTGCCGGGAGCCGGCCCCTCCCCCTGGGGTCTATCTTCCCGTCGCGTTGGATTCACTTCTCCGCTGGTCCTACCTTTAGAAAGTGGTCGATTTTCTGTTCCTAGAATTGTTGTTTTTCTTCTCTTCGATCTCCTGTTGGATTTGTAGGTGTTCGGAATGGTTTGATAGGCTATCTAGCTGATCTCCTGCTGTCTGATGTCGTCTCAGCCTACTACTTCTCCGCCATCTTGACTCCTCTGAAAGTAGTTTTTAAAAAATTTTGTACATTTAATCTATATATCAGACACATATATATGTAAATATCCTTAGGTATTTATATGTAAACTAGTGTCTATAGAACTAGCAAAATACATGTATAATTTGCTAGGGCTACAATAACAAATATCAAAAACTGAATGGCTTAAAACAACAGCAACTTTTTGTCTCACAGGTTTGGGGCTGGAATATGAGATCAAGGTATTGGCAGAGTTGATTCCTTTTGAGGGCTGTGGGGGAGAATCTGTTCTGCACATGTTCCCTGGCTTCTGGCGCTTTGCAGTAGTTTGGCATTCCTTGGCTTGTAGAAGCATCATTCCATCTGGTTGTCTTCGCAAAGTGTTTTTCCTGAGGGTGTACTGTCTCTAGGTCTAAATGCAGCCTCCCCCTACCCCCATAACCATCCAAGTGGATTAAGGCCACCCTAATGACTTCATTTTAACCTTATTATCTCTGATCAGAAGTCAGGCTCAGAACCATGGCAAGAAATGTTTGAGTAGGGTTAGGAGGGTAATCTCAAGATAGAGCAATTTGCCCATGCAGATGTTTAGCTGAAGCTGACCCAAATACATTTTTTAGTATGGATATGAGTGTATTTTGTAACTAGATGTGACCAGAAGATTAAAAAATTACCTAAGACTGACTGGAAATTTTTGAGGCAGTTACAAGATCTTCTCAAAAAGGACAGTGAAGTGAGTCCAAATGTTGAGTTAAAAGGTAGAGTGAGGGGTAAATGATGAAATTTCATTGAATCCTATAGAATTCTACTTTTCCAACTTTGATTGTTTATGTGTCTTAACTACTTGATATTAAAAAGACAATCTTTGGGGCACATGGGTGGCTTAGTTAAGTGTCCAACTCTGGATCTCAGCTCAGGTCTTGATCTTAGAGTTGTGAGTTCAAGCCCTGTGCTTGGCTCCGTGCTGGACATGGAATCTACTTTAAAAAAAAAAGAGAGAGAGAGAGAGAGAAAGAAAAAGCCACTTTTCACTAAACCCAGTAGATATGTACTGTGTCAGTTCCAACGACAAACTTCTAAGAATCATTCTCTTTAACTTTGATGTAAACAACTGAAGGTGTTATTAGGTATTAGTACTTAACTTGGTCTAGATAATTGCATTGCAGGAAGGTTGAATAACTTGACCCAATTGCTCGAAGTTTTGTCTGGCTCAAAATTTTTTCTCTAAGCTGTATACTTTATATATTCATCTTTCATACTTTCTTCCTCAACCCCTGCCCTCCACCAAATAAAGAAAAGTACTTATTTCTTTTCCTACAGTGAATAATCAACAGATACTGAAGTGTAATCTAATCTAATAGAATTGGGGTTAGAATCTGAATGTGGTGATGAAAATTTGTGGTAATAGGTGTTGCTTCTTATTATTTGGAGATAAATAGATAAATATCATTTAAGCAACTCATCTAATCTTTTTCTTGGTTTTCAAGTGTTTCAAAGTTTTCATACTTATAAAAATCTGGTCCTGATGATTTTTTTATATTTCTTAATCCAGTAGTCCCTAGCTGGTGACAAAGTCGTATCAAACATGTCTAGTGATCAAGCTAGCCTGAGATGGAAAAATAAACTCAATAGAACAATTTTTCCAAAGAATAATTGTTTATTTTCTAAAGATAGAATTTATATATATCTTTAGGAGAAAACTGAGGGAGTAAAGGAAGGAAAGACTTGGTCTCTTGTAAAGTTCTCAAAATATAGTTAACTTTATATTACCTTTATTCTGTGCTGGAGATATATTTTAGAGTCCAGAAGTTGGCATTGCTGAAAGTCAGTGTCAGAGAAGGAATATTGGCATTTATAATTTAGGTTGGAATATAGCACCAGACTTCTGTGATTCCAGTGATTCTGAGTGACTGATTTGTACATAGTAACTCAAGACGCCTGCACACAAACCCAGAGATACCATATCTACATCGAGAATGGAAAAGACACTTTCCTCATCTGCCTTACAAAGTGGTTGTGAGGATTAAATAATGTACACCATAATCTATAAATGATAAATCAGTGCAATTGTTGCTATCTGAGATGTGTTTATATACACAGGTATCCACTTGTACATTTGAGCTATTTTTATGTCCTACTTAGTTTTGAATTCCCTGTACAATGCTTAGTACAAATAACCTATTTAAATGTATTATCTTACTAGAAAGACAAGATTTATTTTCAAAGGTCTCTTGGGACAATATAAGAGCCTACACTTGGGTGATCTGGAGAAGTGATTCAGATATGCCTGGTTGTAGCACTTGCTCCTGCAGTGAAGGGGTCTCATTACTGGTGCTCTGGAAAGCAGAAATGCTGGATTAGGAAACCTGTGTACTCTTCCCTTAAGGCTTCCTTTTGCCTGGTGGCTGGGGATAGGGCTAAAAGTCCAGAAAATTTATGCATGAATTCCTCCCCCAGTGCTTCCTCTTCATTCTGCCTTTCTCTTAACTCCTGATTATGACCAGAGCTTGTTGACTACCTGCCTGGCTTTCCTGTCCTAAAACTTCTCTGCTTTGGTTTTTGGACTCTAATTTCCCTAAGTGTCCTGCGGTTGTATGTTTGACATTTCTCCTGACTGCTCTCCAGCCCTGTTCCTTTTGGTTATGTTGAACAAGTAAGTGGGTATCTTAGTTCGTGTTCTTCCAGACAGATTCTGAAAGAAGGATTTGAGTGCAAATAGTTTATTGGGAGGTGGTCTCAGGAAACATGGTAAGATGTATGGAAGGGACTAAGGGAGGGAAGCTAAATGAAAGTGAGTTACCAAGCAGATGATCACTGTGTGCAACTGGAGCCCAATTCTTTGAAGTAACTCTGGGAATCACTGTAGAACATTTCTTTGAATGTTCCATTTGAAGGGCAAGAGGGCTATGGTATACATCCAACAAACTGCACTCAGCATTTGTTGAGGGCTATTCTTAGGGTATGGTAACTTCTCAGCACTTCTGGCCTGTTTGGTGTAAGGGCAGAGTATATACCGGTGTCCAGAAAAAGTGCTTAGGCAAAGTGCTTGCAGGTGGAAGGAAGGAAGGAGGTGTGTCCAAAAATAGTGACTGCTAAAAATATGAATAGAACACCAGCAGCATCTGTTATGGTGGATACCCATTCTCATGTGATTAGGGCTTAGCAAAATGTACTTTTCCCTTTAAAGCTAGTCTTCCCTTGAGAGTCCTGGTATATGAAGGTTTTGCAGATGAGATGGATTATTCTGTGTCAGCATCACTGGGCCCTGTGGAAGGGAAGGAATCTGTACTTCAAACTTCATTTCCCAGGAATGAAACTTCATTCCTCAATGAAGTTGGGAAAACTGGTTAAAGGCAGACTAGAGTTGCTCTGGACAAGGCTCTGATGCGAAGGACGGTGAGGCTCTTGAAATACAATTGTCTGGAGCAGAATTAGCTTGAGAGAGATTTTAGGTTGACCTCTGGTTCCAGACAGAGGCTTTGCAATGAATGAAGGGGTCAGATTTTGGCAGCAAACATGCCTACTACTGAAAGCCCTCTCAGACTCTGTCCCTGTGGCACAAGCTTGAACTTCGGGGAGCAATGCCCAAGCATAATGGTATCCACTCCTAAGGGAGCCCAAGCCTGGGAAGGGTCTACCATCCCCAAGGAATCATGTGTTTATGAATGAATTGGACAAGCAGAACAGTTGTCAGTTGCACTGTGGTGACACTGGGTGGCAACAAGAAACAATGACAGTGGTGGACTCATGGGGTCTCTGTGATCACCTGGATTGCATACCCCTTGCTTGGCTCCCAGACTGCTCTAATCAACTCTGCTTCCCCAATAATTCAGGGGAAGGGAGAAAACTCAAGTGAAAGACTTGAATAGACTTACAGCTATTTGGTGTATGATGGATTGAATAAGGGACTGGAAGAGGGTAAAGAATTATAGCCATAATTGAACTTTGAGTTCGTGAAGCAGGCTGTACTACTTAAATGAGGGAGATAATTTAGTTTCAATACAGTGAATTTGATTGTTTTGTCAGGCTCATGGTAAATTGTTATGAGTGTGATAGTATGTTGTAATCCTGTGATGGTGTTTTACGTGTGACATAAACGCTTCTCTATGACCCTCTTTCATGTGCCAACATTCTGTAAGCATAATTAATTATAATGTGGACTCTAAAATTGTGATGTGAGTTGGAGGATTTTATGAAGTACAGGGAAAATACTCGGCAAGTATCCTTTATGTTGGTTCCACCAAGAGTTTTGAGAAGAGTTTAACATCTGATTCCATAAAATTTTCAGGTTGAACCATCAGTAACTGTAATATTCCTGACAACTCTGCATGCAATAGCCCATTTCATTTTCTGTGAGGAGACAGTTACCTCCAACTTGTCTGCATTTCCTTGTTTTATTCCCCTTAGTGCCAGGTTTATAAAAACAGACTTTCATCTTTTCTTGGATGACATCCTGGTTCTACAACCCTTTTAAAGATGCCAGTTTTAATTTAATTTGTGCTAATAAAAATCATATTTCTGTATTTTAGATAATTGAGTAAAACTGAACTTGATTTTAAGGTAGAAACTTTATTTTTAAAACTCTTGATGAATTTCATTTATATTTTGTGTGTGGTTATAAACATTTTCCTGTGACATTTATTATTCAAGTCAATTTTATTGAGGTAAATTTAAATAGAATAAAATGTATTTAAAATTGTATAATTTGGTTAGGTTTGACTATTGTATACCATGAGACTACAACCACAATAAATAAACAGATCATTTCCATCATCTTGAAATTTTCTTGTGGCCCTTCACAGTCCTCCTCCCTCCCACTCCACCCCTAGGCAACTGCTGACATGCTTTTCATTATTATAGATTATTTTGCATTTTCTAGAAATTCATGTGGAATCATAAAGTATATACTTATTTGTGTCTGGCCTTTTTCATTCTTCTTGTGACTTAAGTGAAGTAGAAAAATTTTAACTTAAAACATTAAGATCTATAAATACAACTCTACTAAGAGCACTGGTGGCCAATTCATAAATACCTAGTCCAAGGTATACTACTAATTTGAAGGGTAATCCCTTATGAGCTTAGGTGAGAAGTGTCTTGTGTGTAAGTATGCATATATAAAAATGTTGAATGAGCCTGTGTTTTCTCTACAAAATAACTTCTGTGGAGAACATAAAATTCCAAATACTTAAGAAGATTTAGCTTTTAGTCTCTGGTAGAAAAGAAATGACTTCACTGAAGGTACAGATTAAATTACTGTTGCCAGTAGGAATGTTGGCTGACAGGACCTGGGCCAGGAAATCTGCCATTTGTTTTCTGCCTATCATGTGTATTGAGTTGGATTATATAAACAGCATACTTAATGGCCATGGCAATGGTCACAATGTTGGTCAAAAATTTATATACTTAATGGAGAACTGACAATCGCCTGGGATTCTTTCAATTATTCAATAGTAAAGATGGTCTAAGTTGCCCTTTTTATGTGCTTATTTTAATCAAGTTAACGAATATTTTTTTAAGATGGTGCAAAAGTCTATATAGATTATAACATGACTGTACTTCAGATCTAGTAGATGTATATAGATATTTAGCTCATCTGATTGTTAAACTCTATAATGTAATACCATCATTAGCCTCCTTTTACAGATGAGCAGCCTGAAGCTAAGAGGCAAAATAACTTATCAAATGGCAAACTACTGGTCAGTGGTGGAGTAAGAATTCAGAATTCTGGAACCAGTGTTCTGCTCTTAACCAGATTAGCTTCTTTTCCATTTCTTTGGTAAGTCCTCTATGGTTTATGCTGAATATACTCAGCCTTTGCCTCTGCATGTTATGTTCTAGTTACTAGTCATTTCTGGTATTGTCTCTCTGTTCTTTCATTCAACTCAGATTTCTTATATTCACAGAAATGAGATAGGAATAAAGAGGGTTGGTGTGTGTGTGTGTGTGTGTGTGTGTGTGTGTGTGTGTGTTGGCAGAAGTGAGGCTGTGATTGGTACCTTAGAACTTCAGGTATGTGATTTGGAGTTTGGTTGTTTGCAAATAGTTACTTCATGGTTTTAGCTTTTACATATTTTCAGTCAGGATTAAGATAGTGCATGAAGACTGTATCTAAGATCTTGGCATAACATCACTTTTTCATGGTACCTTAAAGAGGAATTCCTTAATTTTAGACTTTATAGAGGGAAAAGTTTTGTTGAAATTGAATCCATACTCTGTAATGAGAATTATATATGCTTTACTTGGCATACTTTCATAAAACACTTGATAGAGATGAACAGTTTTTTCTGAAACCAATTTCAGAGCCCAGGGCTTCCTCACTCTGAGACTGGTGATAATCCTTACCTGTTAGGTCCCTTTGGGAAATATCAGTTGTCCTGCATTAGTTCTGTGGACCTAATGAGTATCTCTTCATTGTGTCCCACATCACCTCATTTTGGGCTAATCTGCACATGGTTGCCACATTCTTGTTTCAAGACTTAACTAATCACAAAGTGTTGTTTCTCCTTATATGATGGTACCTCATCAAGGTACCATCTTTGACAATGGGGTCTTCATTAATTCACTTCTTTTGGATGCCTCTGCTTTCCTTCAATACACTATTCATATTTTAACTGTGTCTATTTCTTGTAAAACCTCAAAATTGTTTTTGATAATTTGGTCTTGAGGCTCCTTCTTACTTGGAGTTTCTTAATCTTTTTCATTTCATGTCTTCTTTGGTAACCATCAGCCACCGAGTGTTCATTGCTCTAGGGAGTCATGCTGCTCTTGTTAACCAAAAAAGACTTCTGTGATTTGTGGCTTATATTTTAAAGTATATATAGATGAAAATTAAAGATAATTATAAAAATTGGATATAGTATTTCAAATTATTCTCTATCCCAAATATTCTAATACTTCCCTGGAAGCACTTTTCTCTATTTCCCCTTTTAGTCTATGAGAAGTATTCTCCTAACTAAACCATTACTTTTCTTCCCTTCACACTCCTCCAGCTCTTTCTTGTGCTTTCCATTTCTGCAAATGGCATCATACTGTATTTCATAATTCCAACCAGAAACCAGTGAGTGACTCTGACTCCTTACTCAGACATATCCAGCATCTCTATCACCAGGCCTACTGTCTCTTCTTTAAGAATAGGTCTTAAATGCATCTACTTTTCTCCACATCTCTCATCTAGTCTAAGTCACTAACATGCTTCATTTAGACCACCACGGTTCCTACTAACTCATCCTTTCATATTACCTTATGTGCTGTTGTGCTCTATACAGAACTGTGCCATGTTCTTTATGAAATGGAAATCTAATGATTTCACCCCTTCTTCTCAAAACCATTCATTGGCACTCCCATTGCACTTAGGATATGTTAAAAATTCCTTATGTGGCCTATATGCTCTAGCTACGTATTTTTATCATCTTCCCTTCTGTTGGTCAACACTAACCTCACTGGCTGCCTTTGCTTTCTTTTTTTAAATTAACATATAATGTATTATTTGTTTCAGGGGTACAGGTCTGTGATTCATCAGTCTTCCATAACACCCAGCACTTGCCACAACACATACCCTCCCCAATGTCCATCACCCAGCCACCCCATCCTCCCATCCCCTCCCCTCCAACAACTCAGTGTGTTTCCTAAGATTAAGTCTCTTATAGTTTGTCTGCCTCTCTGGTTTCATCTTGTTTCATTTTTCCCTCTCTTCCCTAGGATCCTCTACTTTGTTTCTTAAATTCTGCATATCATTGAGATCATATGACAGTTGTCTTTCTCTGATTGACTTATTTTCTTAGCACAATACCCTCTTCCACATCTTTGCAATGGCAAGATTTCATTTTTTGGATGGCCGAGTAGTATTCCATTGTATATCTACACCACCTCTTTATCCATTCATCCCAGATGGACATCTGGGCTCTTTCCATAGTTTGGCTATTGTGGACATTGCTGCTATAAATCACTACATTTGTATCTTTTGGTTAAATGCCCAGTAGGGCAATTACTGGGTCATAGGGCTGCCTTTTCATTCTGCAGCTACTTCAGCTTTTCTTCCTCTCTTCCTCTTTACCTCAGGGCTTTTGCCTCACAATATTTATTTATCCTACTCTTTGTTGGCTGTTACTAGTCTTTCAGGTTAGAGCTTGATTCTACTTCTTCAGTTGAAATCCGATTCCTTTTCATCATGACACAAGCTGTCTGTCTTCTGCAATAGCTAATTTTCTTGATGGATTTTAAGTTCCTTAGGGCCAGGGATTGTATGCTTTTCCTTCTGCAACTCTGGAGCCTTGCACAGTGCCTGGTGCAGTAGGCATTTCATAAATATTTGTCAGACCATCAGTGATTAAAATACTTTACTAATAAGCTTTTACAATGCCAGTCAAATATCCTCTATACCTATTTAGACCAGATGTCAAGTGTAAACACCCAACCTAGAGCTAAAAGGGTATAGCTTGAGTATAATCATCTATTACAGTTTAATTAAAGAAGATCCTAGGAATAGGATCCTTTTTGGCATGTTCTAGGTTAGATTTATTTTTTTTGTGTGTGCTTAGGATCTTTTGGAAACTCTTATCTGCCTTGAGTCCGATTCTTCATTTTTCCTTAAAACGTATCACCTTTCATTTATTAAGTTGTCCATACCCAGTATGGATGAGACATAGTGACTTTGTCTCTGGCATCCCTGGCAACAGCTAATTTCAAATAAAAGCACTCACCCATATTGAGCCATCTACTTCCAATTAAGTGAAGTCAGAGTTTTATTCTCTTCTGGCTGCTTCCAGCCTAGTCTTACTGAACCATAAAGCCATCCATAAGCTGTACCCACTTCTGTTTGCAATTTTATCATTTTATGTTTGAGACTGGTTCCTGATTCTCTTGAGTTTTGCTCTTAAATAATTGACAACTGCAACTGGAGAGATGTGGTTCTCATTTCCCTGGTGTAGTAAAGAATGAGAGAGAGAGAGACTGCCTTACATGGTGCTAAAAATGGCTTTTATGCTCCTGTGACAGTTTTCTGTCTAATCAGAGAGCTTTCTTAGGCAAAGAGGTGACCCCTTAAGCTCACAAAGGCCCTCTGCTCTCTGGACTTCTCTAATACATTTCTGCCTGCCTCCTAACAGCCCCTCTCCCCTTTCCTAGTCAGAAAAAAAGCTTTCTGCACAATAGTACTTAATTAAGATACTGTCCCAGAAGCTGTCAGCTGCTGTAGTTTAGAACTACAGAAGTCTCTTACAGGAAAACAACTATACATGACCATAACAATTAAACTGCATTATTTACATAGTCCTAACAATCCACTAAGAAGTGTCATCTTCTTCCTTAGAATTATTTGAGGGAAGAGTCAGGGTGGATAAGAGGAATTTTAACCTAGGTTGACAAAACAGGAGAGATGAATAGATGTCTTTTGAAAGTTTCTTTCAGGCTTCTGAGTCTATGATGAAACATGGCTTTTTGGTTTTTGCACAAAAAGAATTATGATGCTGACCATTACCATTTTTTTTTTTTTTTTGAGCAGTCACTCTATGCAAAACTTTGAACTCAACATTTTATAATTATCCAATTAATCCTTTTAACCGGCTCAGGGGCTAGACACTATTTTCCATATTTTATAGGGAAGGGAACTGAAGTTTGAAGAGGCTGAGAGAGTTGTTGCTACCCTTACTCTTCCCAGATCTATTTTGTGATTGGTATGACTTAATTGTTAGAAGGCTTCAAGTGTTTTAGATAAGTTATCCCCAAATAATTTTTAAAACTGTAGGAGTCTGAATTTTCAGATCAAAGAAACACCTATCATATTTTTGCCCTAAAATGATGAGTTAAAAACATCAATGTCTATGTGTCATGACCACTGATTTCCACTTCCTGCAGTTACCCTATGATAATGGGAGTGTTATAGTACTACTGTTGGCTTCCATTTCCTTATTTGAACATTTGAAACTGGACATTTTGTAATATCTTACAACTCTCTGAATTTAAGATGGCTGAAGATATTCAAATTTATATTGGAGATTAGGTTATCAGAGTGAATCTTATACTGTATACCAGCCCTCATAGCCATACTCTGTGTGAAGCCTTTGATCATTTCATGAGTTATGAAATGATACTTACCTTTAAATTTCTGCTGGCCATTCCCATTCACAATCCACTTCTTGAGTGATGCCTCATGCAGTTTCATAACAGCATCAGGATGCCAGTTAGAGCAACAATATTGCCCTGCTAGATGATCATCAATGTCAGGAGATGAAGCCGATTCCTGTTGCTTGATCAAGATGTTTAAAATCCCATTCTGCACAAACAGAAATGCTCGGAAGGATATAATGAGAGGTAATAGTAATTTTTAGATTGCCTGTCAACCCTAAGCCCATTTCTATCCATCATGGAAATGATATAACTCTTACTGCTTGTGCTTTTCTAATTTGCATAACCAACAGCATCAATACCACCCACAATTCTTTTTTCCTCTAGCTTCCCACTAAAACAGAACTTAGATTTTTATTACCTTAATGCATTCTTAGACTTAATCACTCCTTTTTTGAAAAGTATATAAGTCGACTACCAGTTAAGCACAGAAATCAGTAATAAAGTGGAACACCAAATAAAACATCCACATATTAACTCCAGTAATATGGTTGGTAGCAAAATATCTTTGTACCATTGTATGGAACTGTAGAAGCCATCTTATGTTTTCTGCCATCTGGTTTTAATTTACTAATTCTTATAAGCACTTGGAAAATTCTCAGTTAAGTATGAGTGGGGGGGGAAACAGCTTTCATGCTAGTTGATTCAGTATATTATTTAAAATTGTATATAGTTATTATTTGCTAAAGTTACATTAAAAAAAAAAACAACAGACTCCTGTGAATTGAGATCTAAAAGTAATGAACTTGGCTCACAGAAAGGAAAAGCATGTCACCAGGGGGAAAGTCAGTTGTCCTTCCTGACAGGTCCCCTCTGAGATGGCCTTTTCCTCAGTGGATTTGCCACAGTTCAGTATGATGCTGTCAGCTTTAAACACTTAAAAACTCAGTCTTGTCAGTGTCTTGAAGTACTCAGATTTAGGAGGCTGTTTTCTGCTAACAAAACTCACAAGAGACCAAGATACAAAAACAGAATGTGTCAATCTCTTAGTTAATGAGAAATATGACTTTCAATTTGAACTGTCCTTGCTCTTCTTCAAGGCTAGAGCAGGAAGTTGCTCATATATCCTACTCTTTCTTACTGACTTTAAGTACTTGGCATCTGCAATTCTCTTGCTTTCTCCTCTATCAACAAGTTTCCCCTCATTATTCTGTCATCTGTAAGCATACTACATAATATCTCCCATGTTAACAGAAACTCTCTTTAGATCTTATAATCCCCTTCAGGTACCATCTCATTTATCTGATTCATTTCCCAGAAAAAATCTTCACAGAAGTGATACACATACTTGTCTCTGCTTCTTCACTTTCCATTCTGTCTTCAACCCACTTCGAATAGGATTTCCCCTTCTTCATTCCACTAGAACACAATAGAATAGAAAAGTATGAAAAACAATTTAGCATTGCGAATGGCATATCTTCTCCTCAGAAGAAACTGTATTTATAAAACTCTCATTTTCAAATTGCATTTGAAGAAAAAAAGGTCATTACTTTTTCAACAAATAGGCTGGCTCAACTACACATTCAGTCAAGATTCTTTCCCTTAGCTTCTTCTGTTTGCTAAGAGCTATTTGGAGAGATGTAGCTTGCTAACCAGTCAGGAAAATAGTGTGGAGTATAGATATTTGTGCTATTATTGTGACTCATGATATACAGATCTTCTGTAAGAGTTAGTGACGTGAAACAGAGCCCACATGTGTCTGTGTCATATTAGTCTCATTGGCTCACTTCAGAACATGGTCCATCTTTGCCTTAGACAGAGTCTTTCCTATAGAGTGCCACAGCAATAAAACCTTTGATTAGTGACTAATTAGCAGTGAGCCAAGGTCAGGCATTTCCTAGGCTGTGATTCACTTCAGTCAAGGTCCGCAGCAGCCTCCATACTGCCAAATTCAATAGTAAATTCATTTCAATTTACTCAGCTTTTTAAGAACATTTGACATGGTTGATTCTGTGAAACCTTTTCCTCCCTAGCATCCTGGGCTTCCAAATAGCCTCACTGGCCACTTGGTGTCAGAGTTTTTTGATGGCTCTCTTTACTCTTTCTTGCCTCTACAAGATGGTATGCTCCTGGGATCATTTCTTGGCTCTTCTGTCTATATTTTCTCACAAAAAGATAGCCTCCATTCTCCATGATTTTAAATACCAGCCATACCTTCATGTCTTCCAAGTTTATATCCCTAGCCCTAGCCCTAGCTTCATTTCTGAATTTTATGTTAATCAGCACTACTCTTAGACCAGAAGTATGCAGAATAAAGCAAAGGAGTTATGAATGACGTGCCCAACTAAGCCAGTGTTACCTTACTAGAATGGCATATGTTGTATGGGATATGAAAACGTTTGAAAATACACCTAGATTAAACCAGCCACTTGCCCTGGATTAGATGAGATTATCTAGATTCTGATAACTTTGGTTCTTTATAGGGCAAGAGTCCTAGGAAATGTTCTGCTTGCTTGACATTTTTCTTGATAGGTGCTCATAGGCTTACTATTCATTGTTAATTGTCACGGGTCACTTGAAATAGAGTATTTGCTCTTGGTTGCACATGCCCTATTGTGGCTTTCATGCTGATGTGGCTAATTAAATGATTTGCATGGCCACTTGGATGTCAAATAGGCATCTCATAACAGGTTTATAAAACCTTCATTCTTCTCTCAATCTTCTCCATCTCAGTAAAAAATACCACAATCACCTCTAATTATTCAGGCCCCAAAGTTGTTATCCTTGTAGATTTTCTGTTCCCCACCCTTCTCATATGTAACCAAGCTGGCAGCAGTTCTTATCAGCCTCTACTTTAAAAATGAATCTTGAAAATGATTACTTTTCACAATTCCTGTTGTCTCGGCCCTAGGCCAAGCCACTGTTTTTTTCTTTCTGGGATTACTGCAATGTTTCTTGAAACTGTGCTTCACAAAATTATATCTGTGAATCATCTGGGAATATATATATTTTTAAAGATTTTATTTATTTGACAGATCACAAGTAGGCAGAAAGGGAGAAGCAGACTCCCTGCTGAGCAGAGAGAGCAGAGAGCCCGATGCGGGGCTTGATCCCAGGACACTGAGATCATGACCTGAGCCGAAGGCAGAGGCTTAACTCACTGAGCCACCCAGGTGCCCCTCAGCTGGGAAAATTAAATGCAGATTCTCAGTCATGGATATGGCCTAAGAGTCTGTATTTCTAACAAGCTCTCAAATAATGAGTGCTGCTGGTCAATGGCTCTTACTAGAATATAAATATTAAAAATTTCAGATAATTATTAGTCTATGAGGAGCTTCAAACAGGGTAAGAGAATAGAGAATAATTTCTCTTCAATCCCCTTTAGCCTATTTTTTATTTAGCTAGTGTGATGTCCTAAAGTATATCAGATCATGTATGTCCCTGTTTCAATACCATTCACCTCCTTGGCTTCCCATTATAACTTGAATAAAACCCAATTTGCTTATCATAAGGCCTTATAAGATTTGCTCTCAAGTATTTTTGAGGTCTGCCACTACCACATCTTACTCAGTACATTCTACCCAAAGCAGTTTTTCTCTTCCCTGAACAGGTCCAACTTTTTCTGCCTTGGGTCTTAACACTTCCTAGTCTTTCTGTCTAGATTAGATTACTCCAAGTCATTGAGGATTCTGCTCAAAGAAATAATCTAAGAGAGGGCATCTCTGACTGTACAACATAAAATATTCCCTGATCTTCATTATTTGTGTTCAGAAAATAAACATGTGATACGCTAAATAATTCCTAGGAATCTGTGAATGTTATCTGACACTGTAACAGGGATTTTGAAGATGTGATTGAGAATCTTGACATGGAAAGATGAGCTTGGATTATCTGAGTGGGCCCAGTATAATCACAAGGTCCTTATACAAGGAGAAAAAGGAAGGTCAGTGTCATAAAGAGGAGATATGACAATGCAAACAGAGGTTGGAGTGATGTACTATGAAGGTGGAGACTGACAAACCAAGGAATGCAGGTGCCTCTAGAAATCAGAAAAGGCAAGGCATATGGATTCTCCCCTAGATTATCCAAGATTGTTTTGAACTTCTGACCACTAACTTTGTTACAGTAGCAATAGGAAGCTAATGTTATCTAAAAACTTTATGCTTGCTTAATTGTATCCTAATTTTCATCTTCCCAATTACTATTCAAGTTCCATTAAGGAAAGGACATCTTGCTATATCCATGTGTCCAGTACTTAGAATAATATTTGACACAGAGTAGATGCTAAATAATTCTTGGTTAAATGAATGATTAGACTGGGTGCTCAT
>ML105970.1:31061-47035 GCA_003697995.1 Taxidea taxus jeffersonii | reverse complement strand
CCAAAACCATAAGATACCTAGGAATAAACCTCACCAAAGAGGCAAAGAATCTATACTCAGAGAACTATAAAGTACTCATGAAAGAACTTGAGGAAGACACAAAGAAATGGAAAAATGTTCCATGCTCATGGATTAGAAGAATAAATATTGTGAAAATGTCTATGCTACCTAAAGCTATCTACACATTTAATGCAATGCCTATCAAAATCCCATCCAATTTTTTCAAAGAAATGGAACAAATCATCCTAAAATTTATATGGAACCAGAAAAGACCTCGAATAGCCAAAGGAATATTGAAAAAGAAAGCCAAAGTTGGTGGCATCACAATTCCAGATTTCAGGCTGTATTACAAAGCTGTCATCATCAAGACAGTATGGTACTGGTACAAAAACAGACACATAGATCATTGGAACAGAATAGAGAGCCCAGAAATAGACCCTCAACTCTATGGTCAACTAATCTTCGACAAAGCAGGAAAGAATATCCAATGGAAGAAAGACAGCCTCTTCAACAAATGGTGTTGGGAAAATTGGCCAGCCACATGCAGAAAAATGAAATTGGACCATTTCCTTACACCACACACGAAAATAGACTCAAAATGGATGAAGGACCTCAACGTGAGAAAGGAATCCATCAAAATCCTTGAGGAGAACACAGGCAGCAACCTCTTCGACCTCAGATGCAGCAATGAACTATTGGGACTTCATCAAGATCAAAAGCTTTTGCACAGCAAAGGAAACAGTCAACAAAACCAAAAGACAACTGACAGAGTGGGAGAAGATATTTGCAAATGACATATCAGATAAAGGGCTAGTATCCAAAATCTACAAAGGGCTTAGCAAACTCAACACCCAAAGAACAAATAATCCAACCAAGAAATGGGCAGAGGACATGAACAGACATTTCTGCAAAGAAGACATCCAGATGGCCAAGAGACACATGAAAAAGTGCTCCACATCACTGGGCATCAGGGAAATACAAATCAAAACCACAATGAGATACCACCTCACACCAGTCAGAATGGCTAAAATGAACAAGTCAGGAAATGACAGATGCTGGCGAGGGTGTGGTGAAAGGGGAACCCTCCTACACTGTTGGTGGGAATGCAGGCTGGTGCAACCACTCTGGAAAACAGCATGGAGGTTCCTCAAAAAATTGAAAATAGAGCTACCTTATGACCCAGCAATTGCACTACTGGGTATTTACCCTAAAGATGCAAACGTAGTGATCCGAAGGGGCACGTGTACCCGAATGTTTATAGCAGCAATGTCCACAATAGCCAAGTTATGGGAAGAACCTAGATGTCCATCAACAGATGAATGGATAAAGAAGAGGTGGTATATATATACAATGGAATACTAGGCAGCCATCAAAAGAAATGAAATCTTACCATTTGCGACGACATGGATGGAACTAGAGGGTATTATGCTTAGCGAAATAAGTCAACTGGAGAAAGACAACTATCACATGATCTCCCTGATATGAGGAAGTGGAGATGCAACGGGGGTGGGGGTTAAGGTGGTAGGAAAAGAAAAAATGAAACAAGATGGGATCGGGAGGGAGACAAACCAAAAGAGACTCTTAATGTCATAAAACAAACTGAGGGGGGTGGGGGGGGAGAGGGGTTGGGAGAGGGTGGTGGGGTTACATTACATGTTTAAATAAAAAAAGCTTAAATAAAAAAATGCAAAAAAAAATAAATAAAAATAAAAGCATCTTGAGACAAATGAAAATGGAAATACAACATATCAAAATGGAAGGGATGCAGGAAAAGCTGTTCTAAGAGGGAAGTTCATAGCGACAAACATCGACATTAAGAAAAGAATTCTGAACACAGAGTTGGCTGCCCTTCATGGGCTGTCCTTTATTCCCAAATGGCTTCAAGCACCTACAGGGACAGCAACTTCATCTTCCCAACAAGTCCCCTGCTATGGGACACTAGAGTGTTCATAAGTGCTGCCCGTTAGGGACGCTGCCTGATCGTCCCCCCAGCCCCACCCCAGGGTGTACTCAGCAGCAAGCACTAGGTCCTTGCTGACATTCCAGAAACGCTCACTGCTTTTTAAATTTCCCTTGTATTGGGAGAGACAGAGAAAATCCGAGAGGCAGGATGACATGCTTGGGATGGAGGATGGGGCTTCATCCCATGTGCTTTCACGTGAGGCTGATAATGCACTTTCCTCTCATTAAAATTGTTCCTTGTGGTGCGCCATTCAAGCTGCATTAAATTTTAAGACCTAGTTAAATCTGTATTTCTCCAGGCTAAGTGGAAACTCAGTAGATTATTTTCCCCAATTAAAATAATAATAAACCCAATTTGGAAAAAAAGTAAAATAAAACAAGCTTGAAGAGGCCCGAACATATCTGTCTGTCAGTTTTACCATTACAAATAGAATTAGCCCAAACATTTAAGTGGCTTCTGTGAGCCTTCCTCTGGTGGGTTCTTCCCTCTGTACATATTCTCTGGGCAGAATGTTATTAGGTAAAATTTATCCTCCTTTAATTTATTAGATTATGTCTCTATACTGCTGCACTTATTTTAACAAAGAGGTTTTTAAACAAATAGAAGTAAATGCAGATTTAATTTATTTCACCAGGCGAAGAATTCTCAAGAAAATCAATTTTCATTTGTACAGGTATTCTGGTAGCCTGACAACCCCCCCCCCATTATTACACTCCCACTCCTTCTAGGCGGGCGTTTATGTGACAGATAGCTTCATTTCTCTGCCATGATTCTCTTACTTACAGAAAAATATATTCAAGGAGTATTAAAGGTCTAACTGAAACTGACAAAAGTCAGCACAGCTTGCGTTAAGGATTCTACTTACTGGGGTGAGGGGGACTCTTTGGGAAAGGAGCACGCTGCCCTTGGGGATACGGTGCACCAGCTTTTCCACAGTCCCTCGTGTTTTGCTAATTTATGGAAGACTTTTAATGTTATCTAAATGCAAGAACGGGTCTCAGCCCAGCATGAGAAGGTCTGATGATGGATTTTTCCATATCTTCTCTCGGCAACCGAGCTTCTCAGAACCAGGGTGTCTGCGGGAGCCCACCGCCAAGGTTCTAAGTGCACTGGTCTTCATGCTGCAGTTCAGGTCATCTTCCCAGCCTCATGGCTCATTAACAGACATAAATTAGATCATCTTTTCTGTCCTCTGCCTAAAGCCCTTCAGATGACTTTCCATCATCCTGTCCAACCTCCTTACCTCTCCTCCGTATTAGGTACGCTCGAGCTGGCTTCGGTGGGCTTGTGAGAGGCAAACACGCACGTCTGTTTCCAACTCTGCGTGTGAGGTTCACCTTGGGAGGTGCAGTCACAGCTGTGATGTGACTGTTTACACCATGGGAATTGGCAAACACCACAGGTCAGGACTTCAGGGGGTTTTGTTGGTTGGACTGTTGGATTTTAGAGCCAGATGAAAACATTTACACTGCCTTACCTTCTCCCCGCCTCCCCATCCTTCATGGTGTTGCAGCCACACTCACCTGGAACACGGGGAGCGCTTTCCTTTAGGGCTTTTGCTTCTACAGGCACTGTGGCACAGAGCACTCTTGCCTCCCATGGCAAATGCTATCACTCCCCTACTTAGATCTCCCTGTTCTTTCCTCACTGGTTCACATGGGCTCCCCACCTCCAGCTGCCAGGAACTATCTATCCCAAGGCTCTGCTCTGGTCACTATGTGCCAGTGTGGAAGGCCTGAAAGCTGGCCACTAAGATCATCCCCACCGTACCCTAAATGCAGACGAGGAGGAGTTGGCGGTCAAACAACCCAGCTCCATGATCCTCCAGGTCGGGGATAAGTCTGGATGCGACCCTCATTTCCTTGGCTCTCCTTCCCTGGGGAACCAGGACCCCCTCCCAAATAAACTTCTGGTCCCTTAATCTCTGTCTCACGCTCTGCTGGTAGGGGAAGCCAAACTAAGATACCCCCAACCTTCCCTTGGTTGGCTTCTCCCATTCTGTGCATCTCAGCTCCCCTCTCTCCCCCGAGAGCCCATCCAAGGTCTCCCCTCCCAGCCCCCATCCTGATAAACACCAGAGCTTGGTCTTGAACTCAGAGCTCTCAGGCTCTTGGACCCAGGGCTCCTCCAGCATCCCCACCTGGCAGGCTGTGGTGTAGCGAGGCCTGGGAACCTGGAAACCAGATCTTCTTTTTCAAGAGTTCCCACAAGACATTTTTATTCACACTGAACAGTCCCAGGAGAGAACTCCCAGAAGTGGTGTAACAGTGACACGTGCTATCTTTGCAACAACACTTTATCATGTAATTTGCCGCATATCCACTCGACAAATACTTGTTGAACTCAGGAGAGGACGTCTGATGACAGACGCAGGGATGGGCCCTACTCTCACGAATTGATCCTGCATTCAAAACAGAGACATCGGTTGGTGAAATGCAGGAGGGATGGGTTTCCCAGGACGGGTTTCCCGGGGAGGTTGCCTGGGCCCAGTGTCCCCTCCCGGCAGTGTGCCCTGTCTGGGGCTGACTCAGATATCACCTGGAATTCAGGGTCCTGTGGGCAGCACCCTCCAGGCTCCCCTCCCACCTCCTCCAAGTCCTCTTAGTACAACTGAGGTGTCTCCCTGCTGATTGCTGACCACTGTCCAAAGCAAAGTTCGTCCCCTGGAATGCTGGTCCATTGGGATGTTAATGAACATTGCAGAAAGTGATTCCACAAGCCAGGGACGTTGAGGGAGCCTGCTGCTGCTGCCTCTTGGGGAGCACAGCACAAGACAGCCAATACATGGAGAGTCACAAAGCACATCCGCATATCAAAGGCTCTGAGAAGTCCTGCAATACAAACAGCAAAAAGCAGAAACAAACACTGTACCTTATCTCTGTGTCTTACCCAGTGCTGTTTTGTGACTGTCAAAAAGGAAAGCTTATTAGCTAGCCTCAAACTGACCTCTGTCTTTCAACCCATAAATACGTATCTTATACCTACCCTGTGCTAAGCACCACAACCAGTACTGGGAAGATCCAAGGGAACACAACCCCTACCCTCAGAGATTGTGCTTCTTCGGGGAAGGCAGGCAGCAGAGGTGTGCTTACAATCTGTGCACTCAATTACAGCTGTGATCCAGGCTGTCACAGAAAATTCGGGAGTCACGAGCCTGGCCAGCCGACCCTGGCCCGCCCACAGCTGGGCCTCCAGCCTTTCATGACTGAAGGACCTGACAGCCCCCCACTTTCCCTCCCCCATTTCCACATCCTTCCAGAAGAGCGTTTTGGGTTTAATGACACAGGAAGGCAAAGTTCAGGTGTGTATGAGCAAATCATTTTGCATCAGAAACCAACGTAGCATTTTCACATTATAATAGTTACGAAGCCTGCTGGAAGGTGTTTGTGAATTATAAAGTCCGAAGGTCCTTTTGGCCAGAACTCTGGCCCCAGAATGCAAGGTTTCAACCACCCCAGAGCTTTGCAAGGTTCCTCATGCATCCCTCTGCTGAAGGGGCATAAGGATGTTCCTCCTACTTCTTTGCTGAGATCTTGAGGCCAAAGGAAGCCTCAATGTGATGCTCTCAGGAACTGAGACCCCTGGGTCATTGGCCTACTCTCTCCCCAGGCCTCTCCACTCCTATGGGGTGCTCAGGAGGGTTTCCAGCCTGGGACCCCAGCCGGGCGTGCACCCTGGAACCTGCAGGAGCAGTTCAGGGGCTTCAGGCCAGAGGACTGAAAGCAGTCCGGAAAAACCACTTCTGGCAAAGAGAACATCCTTGGACTCAGGAAACCAAAGACTGACCTTGTCCCATTCAGACACCTAATTAATGTCTGTCCTGAGGTGAGAACTTCGCACGGAGAGCAATTCACTTTTCTCTTTTGTAAGACTTTCCCACCTTGGCTAGGTGGGAAAGTCTTTTTCTCTCTTTTTTTTCTGTCTCTTTTTCTCTCTTTTTTACCACACAGTTAGAAAAACTATGTTCTGATTGTTTTCTCCTTGGAGGTGTGGGGTGGGGGGAAAGGAAAGGGCAGATCTTTTTATTATTTTTTTTAAGATTTTATTTATTTATTTTTTTGCCAGAGAGAGAGAGAGATCACAAGTAGGCAGAGAGGCAGGGCAGAGAGAGAGGGGAAGCAGGCTCTCTGTGGAGCAGAGAGCCTGATTCGGGGCTCGATCCCAGGACCCTGAGATCACAACCTGAGCCAAAGGCAGAGGCTTAACCCACTGAGCCACCCAGGCGAAAGGGCAGATCTTTTGAGGGATTGGCCTTTTGCAGTGAAATGGGGGTGACTTTCTAATCCTGAGGTTAGTCCTCAGACATGGTGATCTGAGGACCTAGCCAGGTCTTTCAGGGACACCCACATTTTGGACTTTATTTTGCGATCTGTCCCACATTGAGGTGACCCTCTGCCTAAACCAGGCTTTGATGATTTCATTGCAATGAGACCCCAAGAGATGGAAAGTGGTTAAAAAATCTCTTCCTCCTTTTTTGATCCGCACTGAATGCAATGTCCCAAGTAAGGGGAGGTTCTGGGCTCTGTTGTGGTTGTGTCCTCCGCTTGGAGGCAAAGGGCAGAGCTGCTGGTGATTCCAGGTTCTGGGTCCCAGGCCCCAGCCCGTGGTCACTGCACCTGCGTGCTGGCCTCTGCAGGGACCACTCGGGCCTTTCTGACCCAGTAACCACAGTGGGCATCCTGCCCCCGTTTTAAAACTTGGGTGGACAGAGCTTCTGTCTTCCCAATGACATTTCGTCATTGACTTTCTGGAGTGCAATCCAGGCAGCCTCGATGGACCCCAACCAGGTCCTCTAAACGGAGACTTTTTGGGTCGGGTGAGGGGCTCCAAGACCCTACTATACAAAGGCCTGCTCTCTGCCTACTTTGCAAACGGTATAGAAGAGAATGGGGTGAACTTTGCCAAGCCTTGCCTGGGAGCAATATCATAAATCTATAAATATTCTTTATTCCCAAAGGGAGGAGGGACCAGGCGAGTCCTACAAAGGTCAGACATTACGGTTCAGGGAGGCAGAGAAGCTAGGGTATCTGGACATGAAACACCCAAAAGACCCTGCATCTTTGTCTAGAAAGGTAACTCTATACCTGGGAGAATTCTGCATTTCGGGCTTATTATTATTCCCATTGAAGTGAAATCCACATGACATATGATTAACCATTTTAAGTGTACAATTTGGTGCCATTCCATGCCTCCACGATGTTGGGCAATCACTACCTCTCTCCAGCTTCCGAACATTCTCCTCATCCCAGAAGAACATCTGTACCCGGGATGGGCTGTCAACAGGAATGCCCTCACTGCAAAGACCCCCAGGTGTCCTGGGTTCAGAACCCCGCCTGTCCTTCCCCAGGCCTCAGGGCCCCAGGCCTTAGCATGCTGGCTGGGACGCCGCCCCCTCCCATTAGATGGTGTGCCCTCTGCTGACAGGCTGCACTCCGGGTCAGATTTCTGGTCCTCCCTGCCCCACATCGGTGTCTCCAGCCCAGTCTTGCAGATGGGCCTCTACCCTTGGGAATCTGTGCCTGGACTGTCACCCCAGCACCTACATGTGCAGCCAGACTCCTCCCCGGTTCCCAGGCACACGGGCGCCCCATCCAGGCCCAGCCCCGCCATTCCATCCGTCTCATTCCCTTTCCTCCAATGCAGGCCCCACGAACACCACCTCCCCTTCCTGGAATGCAAGTGTCGCCCCAGCCCCATCTCCCCAAAAACACCTGTCGATTACGGAAGAGCCCAACGGAAGCCCTTTCTCTGGATTTTCTGGTTCTGCTGGCCCATTTCCCCCGGGGGCACATTTATCTAGCCCAAGACAGAATCTTTCAATTCCCTGCTTTCTGCCTCTGTGGGCTCCGGGGGTGAGCAGAAACCCTTCATCTGGTCATTACCGCGTTTCCCTCCTTGGGCATTGACGGAGAAGCACGGATTTCTGAGCTTCCTCTTTGGAGAGCATGAAAGGGTCTGCCGCGGCACGGGTGCGCCTTCAAATGAGGCAGCGAAGCTTCCCCCTCGGCACCCGGGAGCCGTCTGCCCGGCGGTCTCCTCACTCCCTGACATTAAACAAAGAGGAAACCAAGGTTTCCTTAATTGGGGCTCATAATCAAGAATATGTCACGGGGTCTCTTAGAAATTAATTCAGCTTGATTGTTCTTGAGACCTTTACAGAGGAGCTGGCGTCGACTCTGACACCGACTTGTCCCATTTCCATCCCGTATGAGCTCTCTAACAAGGCTGCGCTGCCGGCTCTCGGCTCACAAATTAGAAAAAGGCAGGATGGCCCGGCAGCTACGTCCTGGCCCGCTCCCGCAGGATTGCCGTGACGGCCCCGCCGCCGGGCGTCCGGCCGTGTCCCCAATAGCTAGGATTGGCTCCAAATGTGACTTCAGGTTTGATTTCACCCCCATTCCCTCAACGCTGTCATGGGGCTACTTTTTTTTTTTTTTCCCAAAGAACTTCACTTGGTCATCCATCTCGCGGAAATTGGAACAGAATGTCACGTTGCCTGGTGCATCAAGAATCGTAACTGAGGTCCTGGTCCGTGTGGAGCCGGTGTGCAGCAAAGGGGACTTGGGTCTGCAGCTTACGCCAGCCTCTCCCTAGTGAGGTGCCTTATTCATCCTCGAGGGCCTCAGTCTCTCTCATCTGTGCAATGGGGGCAATCGCAAGCCTGCCATCCAGGGTTGCTGGGGGGAATCGAGGGGATGAGAAACACCAAGGCGGACACTGTACCTGCCCAGAGCAGACCCCTGCTGACCACCGAGGGCCCTCCAGGCCCTTCACACTGGGGGAGTTCTCCTCCTTGGCTCGGTGTCTAAAGCCTTTGCGTTTCTGAAGGCTGTGATAGAAATCAGATCGCAGTTCTAATTAAAAACATCCAGCTTGCTGCTCAGCGGCGCTCGTCCCGACTGGGTTCCATCCGACTCCTACCTGTGCAGAATCACAGGGCATTATCGGAGAGATAATTGTGGTGTCAAAATCCCGTGCTACGCCCCATTGCCAGGCACTCATTGCCGAAGTCAGAAACATTCAGCAGGACGGTAATACTCAAATCGTCAGCAAAAGCCAAGGAGAGAAGTAAAAAATGTATGAGTGCTGAATGAATTGATTTTCATAAAATTAACATTATGCTGTATAATAACATTTCCCAATATAAAGTCTTTTTCATATTAATATTTATAAGACTGTAAAGATTAAATCATACCTTTGTGATTATTTGAATCTTTTTTTAACCTTATTCTGTTCCAAAGATAAGAGTTGGTTGTGGTTGGATGTGGGGTTTTTCTGGTGGTGTTTTTTTTTCTTTTTTTCTTTTTTTTTATTTTTGGCCTTTATCTTCCAAATGTTCTAGTAGAATTCTGAATTCTTCCAACAGAGAGATAATGTACATTTAGTGACAGTTACACACACACTCACACGAGTCTGTCCTTGGGCTTTTGGGACCGAAAAATGTATGTGGATACCCAGCTTGGAACAGCATTCATTCTCTCATGTTTTATTTGCAATGATCCCCGTCTTGCACGCAGTGTGAAGGTTATGGAAATAGGAGATCAACAGAAGCATGTTTCGGTTGCCCCCTTGCTCCCCATTCTGGGGGCTCGGAGAGGCAGAACTGCTGGGCTGCGGGTGGACAGCCGGAGTCGGGGAACAGCGGCACAGTGGGCATGGCGGGTGGCAGGCAGTGCGCCCCAGCAGGCTTCCTGCAGGAGGCCTGGCACTCCAGGGGTGAGCAAACTCCTTAGCTGTGGTGCACAGAAACCCAGCAGGGTGCAGGAAGTGAGGCCCAGCAGCCACGTGACAGGCCTCCCTTCCTCAGCCCCGCGGTGGTGGGGAGCCCTACCCTTCTTCCTTTTGCAGCAACAGATTTTTTTTTTTAAGATTTTATTTATTTATTTGACAGACAGAGATCACAAGTAGGCAGAGAGGTAGGCAGAGAGAGAGGGGGAAGTAGGGTCCCTGCTGAGCAGGGAGCCCGATGCGGGGTTCGATCCCAGGACCCTGGGATCATGACCTGAGCTGAAGGCAGAGGCTTTAACCCACTGAGCCACCCAGGCGCCCCAGCAACAGATTTTTTTTAAAGCTTCATTTTCTAAAATATCCTTACCAATATTTTAAGTGTGGGCTTCTTTTTGAACATTTGAGTGTATCGTTGGAGCTGAGCGATGATGAGATGCACACGGCTTACCCAATCTGTCACTGATGATCCTGGGTGCCCCAGGATGCAGGCTCAGAGAGGGGCACGCACATGCTGGAGCGCCAGCTGGGTGTAGGGTTAGAGACGTCACCTGTGGCAGGAGAGGGGGCTGCAGGATTAGGGAAGGGGTACTACTGAGCTCCAATCCAGCCTCAAGGAGGGCCTCTGACAGCCCCAGTGGGAACTCTGAAGATGAGATGACCTCTTGGAGCTGTCCTGGGGTTGATATGGCACCAGATGCTGGCCCTCTTGGGAAGGGGTGTGACTGGGGCCAGTGCCCTCTCCTGTAGACATCATCCACGAAGGGGCCACATGCTGAGGGTGTTCTGCCAGCGGCCCTTCTGGCACACAGTGAAGCAGGCCTTTATTTTTGCAGATTGAAAGGGACAGCACATTGTGGAGGACACCACGGGTGGCCAAAGGGATTGTTCTAAAAGGCAAATCTGACTGCATTACCCCTTTATATCCTTTATATCCTACTGGTCCCCAGCGCTCTTGAGATAAAGATAAACTTCTCCACTTGACCCTTGCCTGCCTATCCCCTGCCCCCATCCCTCTCCACTCTGACCTCATGCTTGCCCCACGTCCTCCTGCCACAGGGCATTTGCAAATGCTGTCTCCTCTGCCCGAATCACTCTTCCCCCCTTTTCACCTACCTAACTGACCCCATCTCATCCTTCAAGGGTCAATTCCTCAAAAAGCAACCCCAGCTCCTTGACCAAGTCATATCCTCTGACACCAGGCTGTGAGAGTGGCGTGTGACTTCCCTCGAACACAATTTGCAATTCTACTTTCATTTCTGATGATTATTTGACTCTCGTCTAGCATCCCACTGGATTGTAAGTGCTGTGATCTTGGGGCCATGGCAAGTTTTCCTTCACCACCATTTTCCCAGAGCCTCACACAGGTGGGGCACATAGTGGGTACTCAATAAAAACTTCCTGAAAGAATGAAGCAATTCATTTACACATATTAATAACAGGCATTGTAACTATGTGGAAATGTTCATATTATAATCACATGAATAAATGTGACTATATACATCCCCTAATCAATCAATAACTCCCACAATGGGGGCACTCACAGATGATCTGCGACTCATTCCCACGTTCTTGTCTAAGACAATAGACAAGAAAAGCCAAAACGGGCTATATTTCTGTCCCTGAAATCTATGACTAATTGGCCCTCCAACAGGTTAATAAACAGTGGTGGGCACCGAAAGACACCAGGGAGCCATTTTTCCAAGCAAGGACACAATTTGCCAGTCGTGGGGATTTAGTAAATGGCCCTCTGGTGGACCAAGAAAGAATGGGCTTTCCTGAATTGGGCCTGCCCGGCCACCTCCAAGGGCCTCCCGGTGATGCAGGCAGGGAGCCCGGACCCTGGCCATGCACCTGGCGGCATCCTGGAACTCTTCCAACACACTTCCGTGCCGGGCCATGGACGTCCTGGGCTCCTAGCTCAAGAGCTAGAAGGGGAGAGGACAGGCATCATCAGCTCCCATCACTCCTTCTTCCTCAGGGTCCCAAAACTTTCCCCGGGACTCTTGGCTCCTGCGAAGGCTCTCAGGCGCCAGCACTGAGCTCCCGAGGGCACTCCCACTGCACAGAGGCAGAGGCTGGGGCGAAGCGGCTTGCCGGAGCTTGAACCCCACCAGTCTGTAGGCTCCCATGTCTCCCCTGGGACTCATCTGCCTGGGGTGGAAACTGCTGAGGCTCAGAGCAGGTGGAGACCAGAAAGCTAGGGGAGAGGGTCTCAGGGCATTAGACAGGTGGGCCTTTTGTGTTTAAAGTGTGCGGTCCACAGCCACTGACGGTCAGTGCCTTCCCCAGGCTTCAGACTGGCGCACAGTAACCCATCTCTGTGCAGAGCAGGAGGACCGGAAAGCCTAGGAGATGAGATTCCGAGAGACCCTAGTGGCTCTGGCCCTGAGGACTGCTGCCTCTGCAGGAAGCCGCTAAGACCACCTCCGCCTGACGACCTTGCCCCGGTTCCCAGCCCTGGCATAGATGCCCACACGGAGAAATCCCTCTGGACCCCCTGAGTGTTTTCCTGATGTCCAGGCCCTAAATGGCAGATCAAGCCAGGAACCACCAGACCAGGAGAAGAAATGCCCCTTGGTGCCCCCCGCCAAAACCCTGTGGCCTTCTGCTCCCAGCCCTGCTCTGGAAAGTAAATGTTATGCAGTCAGTTCTTTCCTAACACATCAGCAGAGCATGACCAGAGCATTTTCCCCCAACCGATAGGGTTATCCATCAATGCCAGTAAGTGGGATGCAGGTTTCCTGAGCTCCCGGCAAAATGCTGCTGGTGAAAGCATACACCTGTTTCAGAGGGGCCCTGCCAGGGATCAGCACAGAGAATTCCTCGGAGGACAGAAGAGCTGGGTCTGAGCCACTCTTCCTCGCGATGGAAATAGAAGCATCTTTATTACCCCAGGGGTGACCTGAAGCGGTGAGAGCAGACAGGCCTCCTGGTTCTTCTTTGCGGCTTCAAGGATTTTCATGCCGTTGCACTAGGATGAAGGGTCAAGGGGTGTTTCCGGAGAAGGAAAGGCTGCCCACTCAGGCAAGCTTGTCACCTTGTCTCTAGCCACAGGTCACCTTGTCTCCAGCCACACTGGCAGGTGTGTGGTCCCATTGCCCAACAGCCGCCTTCCCCAGTTAGGAAGAACCCCTCCGCCTTGCAATCTGGGCATCTCCTTTCCTCGGGAAGAGGGGCAGCCTCAGCTAACAAGGAGGAGGGGAGGCGAGCTCCTAGAACACCGAATGAGAAGTGACAATCTTTAGCTCAGCAACATAGGAAAGAAAGACCACTTCTGAGTCTCGCTGAACGCCCGCTTTGTAGCCTGCAGGCAAAACTGTCGTTTAGGACTCAACTCAACGGAGAAACAATGGGGGCTGATGGCTCGTCCTTAGCTTCCAGCTCTCCCGACTTAATACATTGGAGTGCATCTCTGCAGAGTGAGCAAAGACCTGGTGCCTGCCCATCATCGTGTGTCCCTGACACTGAGTTCTTCCAGAAGTTTCCAGTGTTGGAGGTAAATAAATAAAGTACTATCTCCCACTTTTCCTGGCCCGTCAGCACCGTCCCCAACCCCCACCCCACCTCCCTACCCCCCTCCCTGGCTCAAGATATCAAGTCTCTGCTTTTCAAATATATGGTCGGCACCGCTGTCTGCGTTTTGTAAGGACAAAATAGTAAATATTATCTCTCTTCTCCGGCCATCAGCTGAGGACACAGGGGAAAAGAGCATCGTAATTCTTCTCCCTTATGAAGGTGAAAAGCATTACCCCGAGGAGATTATCTAAGTCTGGCCTTGACTCTCGAGGGGCTCTGGCTCGGCGGGCTCGGCGCTCTCGGCCATCTCAGAATCCAGGGCCTTTGATATGGCTGTCCCTGGAGTTGGGGGGAGCCTGCCAATCCATCCAGTTAGCAAACAACACCCCCGGGTTTGCATCGTGAATCTCCAAGCCTCTTCACATTTCCAGAATGAAAATGGGCTAAGATTACAGAAGTCGGAACTATGTGAGCCTGACCATGGAATCTTAAAAACAAAAAAAAAAAACAAAACAAAAACAGAAGATGCTTAGGGAAAATATGTCAGTTCATTGGGTTTCTGTTTTGGTTTGTTTTCTTTTTCTTTTCTTTCTTTCTTTTTTTTTTTTTTTATTTTTGTTCTATCAGATGATCTGACTGATCTGTTATTTCCAGAATGCTCTGGGCACATTGGGGTTTTACACCTTAATTTCTACTTTTGTTTTCAGCGAGTTCACTTCAGGGGCCATGGGTTAGGCTTATGCTGGACGCTGGATGCTGCTTTCATCGTGAGAAGCCTGGGGTGGCCGGGGGGGGGGGAGCGGGACCCCCGCTTCCCGGGGCGGCTCTGTGGTCGTCCATGCAGGGACCCAACTGGCCTGCCTCTCCAGGGTGCACGACCCTTCCTAAAGGGCCGAGCTCCATCTGCTGTCCTCACCCAGCATGGGGTGACTTCAGGATCCCATCATGTCACTCTTTTGAATATTGTCGGATCCTTTGAATATTGTCGGCTGAAAGTCCACATCTCAGCCTTCCTCCTCCTCCTCTGATCTCTGGAGCATGAAGAGGAGGTGTGGGTTTGACTCTTAGGCCTCCCTCGAAGCTCGTCCCGGAAACCCGACTATCTGACCCCTCCGGAGGCCTCTGCGGCCTGCCGTCATCCTTTTTCCCTGTAACACCCTCACTGCTGGTCGCCCCGCAGGATACCCGTACCCACCCACCTCCCGTCTTCAGCGTGACACACGCACGTACCGCTGACTGCCACCACAAACCTTTATAGCTTCTTGTCTACCTCGGGATCTCGAGTGAAACACCTATCCTCCTGCCCCAGAGCTGCCTGAGGGGCCCATCCATCCCCAAACTGGACCAGCATCCTTTTCTCCCTCCCTACCAATCCCCTATGCTACTCCAAGGCCTGATTCCTGGTCCCCCCCCACAGGACACCCTGGGCTGCCTATCGCCAGACCCCAGGAATGCTCCAGGCACAACGCCCTCCTTCCTGGCGGCCTCTCCACTCCCTGTTAGTGTCACTGCCCGCCTCCCCCTGGCCTGCGTGCAACTCCCCATCATCTCTCGTCCTCTGATGGCTTCTGAGAGCCTCTGTTTGATGAATTGTGTGCCACATACTCTGCTCATATTTGCATAGAAAGTCGGTAATTAGCTGTAGAGCATTTTGCTAAACTTGCATGTGAAGATGCTAGAGAAAAATAAATTGCATTGCATTGTATCTGACTCGTGAGCGAGCACTGCCCTGGCCCCCGGCCCCGACTCCCTGCCACATCCCCGTCCCGAAAATTGCTCTTCTCGTCTTGATGACTGGGTCTTTTCAGCCTCAGAATTAGTTTTTTTCAGGGTACAGAGCAGTTCCTACCAACCCCGTCCTTTTTCAGAAGGCTCTTATTTACGAATGTTAATTTTGCTCATATTGCAACGTGCTTGAAACTAAGTATGAATCTTGTTTATCCTCATTTGCAGTTTGCACCAGCAAGCAGCAATTGGAACTAAATTATACGCGTTCAAGGAATGTACTCACATATTTCTGGGCTGTTGAGAAACATCTTGCTGGACAAAGCCAGGTTCAAACAAAGCCATAAACCAAACCATTGTTGGCTTTAGGACCCCCTAGGGAGACCAAGTCCCTTGGTGCCACGATGGGCTTGGGGATGGGGAAGGTGGGGAGCGTGTTTGTTTTAGTTGCAAAAGCTGGTCACAGTTTCACCATCTGTCTCTCTCACATCACTGGCAAGCAAGCTGGCGATGGCAGCAGCTTAATGGTTCCTAGCCTATTAGAAATGCAAACCTTTTTATTTCCTTGTAAATAAATCTCCCGTTTATTCCTGAGGCTGCCCCAAATATTTCTTATTCTCCCCCTTTTCCTAAGAGAGGCCCCTGGGGTGTGTGGGGTGGGGGACTTGGTGGCCGCTGGAGAAGCAAGCCCCCTGCCCTCAGGCGGTGTGGATTCTAGCGAACAATGAAGTCCCCAGAGCCAAACACCTTGGCTGGAGTGGGAAGGGCCATGGGGGCGGGGACGTCAGGAGTCTTTCAGAAACTGTAGCAGGCTGGGTACCCAGAAGAGGGCTCACTGAACAGGGGCCTGAACTCTTGACTCCCGCAGCCGAGATCGCGGGGTTCTTCTGTGGGACTCAGATCAGGGATGCCCACCAGCTTTGTCAGTTACCATGTGTGTAAAAGGCGCAGCCTAAACCTTAAACATCATGTCACTCCAGTTTTGTGGATTGCTTCTGGCTTTTCCACTGGACTTAAGGTCAGAGAGCCTTATCTTCTTCTC
>ML105970.1:0-30961 GCA_003697995.1 Taxidea taxus jeffersonii | reverse complement strand
GATTTTATTTATTTATTTATTTGACAGAGAGAGAGATCACAAGTGGGGACAGAGGCAGGCAGAGAGAGCGGGGGAAGCAGACTCCCTGCTAAGCAGGGAGCCCCACACCAGGCTGGATCCTAGAACCCTGAGACCATGACCTGAGCAGAAGGCAGAGGCTTAACCCATTGAGCCACCCAGGCACCCCCTATGTCTTTATTTCTGAGTGTTTTTCTATCCCTCTTAACTGCCTCCCAATTCCTCAGGCTTGAAGTGCAGATTTTGACGTTCAAAATAAAACATTTCGGAATTCCCTGGGCTGGCAGACCCCATTCCTCCACAGCTCCCAGGATGCATGCCCTGCCCCTCGGACAGTCTGAGCTATTTCCCAGCCCCTTTACCTCCCCACAACCTTGGGGGGGGGGCAATGCGGATCACGTGGTTTTCTTTGGCCAATAGCCTGCAGCAGAAGAGGTGGGAGGCAGGTAGGGAGCCTGGCCATGGAGAGACCTGTTTCTTCTCTCCATCTCTCCCTGTCTCTCTCTTCGCCAGCTCCCAACCACCCCCCACCCCACCCCAGGACAACACCGCGACAGCAAGCCTATGCTCCCTGCAGGGCCTTACGGGACGAGGAGGAGCACAGTGACATGGCTGCCGCCCCAGCCGAAGCCACCGAGGACCCACTGCCAGCCATGACACAGGTGAGCTCAGCCCACCTGAAGATCCTCGAGCTATAACAGGTGGTCAGGTGTACCTAATTTTGCTATATGTGCTGTAGCCAGATACAACAGACTCGGTGGCTTAGTCGACAGAAATTTATTTTCTCCAAGTTCTGAGGGCTGGAAGTCTGAGATTCGGGTGTCCACGGGGTTGGTTTCTTCCGAGGTCCCTCTGGTCGGATTGTAGATGGCCTCCACCTCCCTCTGTCCTTACTTGTTCTTTCCTCCGTGTGAATCCATGCCCAAGGACGCCGGTGAGATTGGACAAAGGCCCCACGCACAGGACCTCATTTTAACTTGATTACCTCTTTAAAGACATGGTCTCCAAATGAGGCCCAGGCTGAGGTCCTGGGGGTTGGGACTCCAGCGTATGAATTGGGGGCTGCGTGGGGGCGGGGTGGGAGGCAGGCCCCTGAGAGGGAGACAAAATCAGGCTGTAACAGGACACCTGTTTCTGAGAACTGTTGCAACAATTAGCAACAGGTGCCCTTAGGGGGCGAGGGGTGCTACTTGTGCCTTGGGGTTACCACCAAGCTCCAGACGCGATTGATGCCTTGCCCAGGAACTCTCAGTCTGTGGGTTTTCTTTATGTAACCCCGTACCCAGGGCCAACCACATACGTGTGCGCACACACGCACACACCCACATCTGACACACATCTGAGGCTGGAACCATCCGTCCCCAGCTGGCAGACTCATGCTCTGTCTTTGCCAATCAGGCTCCAAGAAACACAGGGGGAGACAGAGAAAATTATACTCCCCTGTATCTTAACATTCATTCACATAATAAGCAGTTACATTTTGCTGCCCCAGGCAACATCTTGTTCTGTTTTAATTAACTTGCCTTTTATTGAATTTCCATATCCGTCACCAGCGCACCTTTTCGGGGAGTCTGTGAAGCCGGCAGTCACCGAGTTGGGCAGTGGGCGGGGCGGGGGGGCATGGCATGGCTCACATCGGGGAAGCCTCTGTGGTTTGATCCTGCTGTGGCTCAGCTGGGGCGGGATTGGGGCGGCAGGAAGAAGGTGTGATGAGGGGAAGACAGTCCTGGGCCCACTGGGAGGCCACAGCTCCGCCCTCTGGGGAGGTGTGAGGAGCTGGGGGGTTTGTGGCTCTGTCCTACTCCGTGAAGGATGAGGCCTGCATCATTCTGGTTGATGCAGGAGACAAGTACATTATTCTGCTTATAAGGACAAGAGGCCAGTGGCAACGGAGAGATACTCTGCACAACTCAGAGTGAAGCTGAGGGTCTCCAGCATCTACCAAGGCCTTGTAGGGAGAAGATGGGACTGGCAATGACAAAGTAGGAGAAGACCCATAAATTATGTCCCCTCACCTAGAAAAACCTCCTTGTTCTGGCCAGGTGGAAGGATGTCAGCCCCACGGTCACCTCCCCCCACCCCCACCACCCAGTAGAGGAATTTCTGTCTATCTGCTTTATTGTTCTGTCTCTGGTGTCTAAAATAATGCTTGCACAAAGCAGGTGCTCAGTAAATGTTTGCTTCAACAAATGCACACAACTGTGTCCCGCCTGGCTGCCCCCCTCACACGGCAGTCTGTCTTAAGTTAGGTTTCCCAGAAGCAGATCCTAAGATGGGTATTCGAGCCCTCAGCCCAGGGAGGAGGAGGGATGGCTGGAGAGCAGGTGGAACCCAGCAAGGCTGAGATGGTGGGAGAAGTGCCATGCAGGGCTTTTCTGCCTGACCCCACAGGGAGTACCAGAGACTCAATCAGGCCCCTGGGTTGTCTCAGCCTGAGGAGAGGGGCTGGGCTTCCTGCTCCTGTCCTCTTCAGTCAAGAGGCGAGAGCCGTTCTGGGGACCAGGCACCACTAGACGCTAGACACTCCAGTTCCCTGTGGCTCAGGCAGGCAGCTCTGGAAATGGAAGGGGACCGAAGGGCAGAGCCTGGATGGAAGGGAAATTTGAGACTGAGTGCCAGAAGGGAGTCTCCCACTGTCGGTTAACTGGCCCCCCAGGGTGGGTTATCTTTATGTGTCAACCCAGCTAGGTCCCAATGGTCAAACGCCACTCCAAATGTTGCTGTGAAGGTACTCTTTTAGATGAGATTCACATTTAAATCAGTAGCCTTTGAGTAAAACAGATGACCCTCCGTGGTGTGGGTGGGCCTCACCTAATCAGCTGAAGGCCACCCAGACAAAAGACTGAAGATTAGGGAGTTCTGCCAGTCACTTGTCTTAGGACTGGAGCTATAATATCTTCCCTGGGACGGAAGTCTGCTGACCTGCCTCCACGATTGTGTGAGTCCATTCATAAATCTATAGATAATAGAAATAGACGTACATATAACTCCCTCACTAGATGCAGAGAAAGCTGTAGATACAGGTGGCTGCAGATGTTTCTGTGTGTATCCACAGCTGTAGCTGTCCCTGTATCCAAACAAAACCTCCATGTGAGGTTAGCCAGGGCTGCCTCATCCAAAGGCACGGCTGGGCTGGAGCAGCAAGATTGCTCCCTCTCACGGCCAGCGGTCAGTGCCGCTGAGCTCCGCCATGGCCCCTCACGTAGCCTGGGATTTCTCACAGCATAGTGTCTGTATTTTGAGCAGGAGGGTTCCGTGGAAGCTGCAGATGGCCTCGGATCCAGCAGCGATAGAAGTTACATAGCATCCCCTCCGTTGCATCTTGGTCAGAGCCAAACCCAGGGCCAGCCCAGGTAGTTTCTGTTTGGGGTCCATTGTCCTAATTTTCCCAGATAAAGACCCCAAGATCTGGAACTGGGGAGGGAGGATAGTGATAGCAGGGATATCTTTTTTTTAAAATTGAGGTGAAATTCCTGGAATGTAAAGCTAACATTTTAAAGAGTACAGTTCACAAGTTAGTGCGTTCACGATGGCATTGAAACCACCACGTCTACCTGGTACCTAAACCTTTTCCTTACCCCGAAGGGAAATCCCGTCCCGTTAAGCAGTCACTCCCCATTCCCTCCTCCTGCCATCCTGGGTGTCCACCCATCTGCGTTCTGACCCTTTGGATTTACCTAGGCTGAATATTTAGTGTAAAAGGAATCCTACAGCATGTGACTTTTTGTGTCCGGTTCCTGTCAGTTAGCTTCCTGTTTTCAGGACTTCCTTCCTTTTTATGGCTAAACAGTGTTCCGCTGCATGGACATATGCCACTTTGTCCGCTCACCCACCCACTGATGGACATTGGTGGTGTTCCCCTCTCTTGGCTGCTGTGGGTGGTGTCGCTGTGCACGTTTATACACAAGCATTCAAGGGCAGGAATTTGTTACTGAGACCATGCGGACTGTCAGAAGACCTTGAGCAAGAATGTAGGTTCTCCATCTCCCAATCTCACACATATTCCTAGACTGCGTTAGAATCAGACGCAGCCAAGAGATGCGAGGGTGGAGGGGCCAGCCTGCCAGGTCCTGGCTCTTTCTAAGGTGATTTTAACAATGAATCAGGACTGGAAAACTGCTCTGGAGTCAAAGCCTTCCCAGATGTTCAGACAAGCCTAATAGCATACAGATAAAGCCACCTGGCAATGAGGATTCAAAGTACTGAAGAGGGTTTGATCTTATCCTTTTAGTTACAAGATGAGCGGGCTGTGTGTGTACACATCTGTGCGCGTGCACACACATACACACACGCACACACACTCCTGCCTACCATAAGCTGGGCCCTGAAACACCACCAAACATTCTGAATGCTTGGAATCGGTTCTCAAAAGATCCCTCCCAGCAAAACACCTCCAAGATACTCTTTTGGGCACGAGGATCTCTTTCATCTTCCCAAGCCCAGGAGAGATCCACGGTAAATGACAGCTACTGAGAAAATACGAGCATTGTGGCCGGAACAGAAAGAACCCGTTTCCAGCTTTAAGCCTCTGCATTTCACGGGTCCCTGGAAGTGTCTTTGTTGCTGTATTTTGAAAGAAACATTTTCACCCCGAGGGGCCCTGGCAGGCTGCAGGCTTTGAGTTACGGCTTTGGATCTTGCTATATGTTGGTTGTTATGCAAAATTAATTATCTTGGTCATTTGAATGTTTTCCCCCAAACATAATATAATCTCATTACAGACTACTCCATACCAGAGTGAATCACGAGCCAGATTCCATTTAGGAAATTGAAGGTAATTTAGAGTTTATATGATTTGCAAAAAAAAAAAAAAAAAAGAAGAAGAAGAAGAAAAAGAAAAAGAAGCCCCTTTCTCTGCTAAATGCTAATTCGGTCTGTCTCTGTGATGTAGAAGTGACATTCATTTGGCTGGAGCATTGCTATAAATGTGTAAGAGACTTGGGGCAGTCAAAGGGACAGTTCAGAATTTTGAGTGATTTACCTAGTTGATGCGTAAGAACTCTGGGATCCATTCTGCAGAGGACAGAAGGCCAACAGGCGTAGGGGCAGGGGGGCGCCCAGAAGACATCTGTATGCAGATGAGTGGGCAAGCCCTTGGGAACTACAGCCTCACACCAGGGAGACAGCTGTGCGCAGAGGGGAGGCAAAGGCATTTGGAGAAGGCTGAAGGGGAAGAAAGCCTGGACCCCTTGGCCGGCGGGTTTTAGCTTAATGGCATGTGTTAGTTTGGGGAATCACCTTAACAAAGTAACACAGACCAGCAGCTTTAGCAACAGAAATTTATTTTCTGCACAGTCTGGAGGCTGAGGCCTGAGATCCATGTATGGTTGGCAGGTTGGTTTCTTTCCGAGGCCTCTCTCCTTGGTGTGGAGACGGCCGTCTTCTCCTGTGTCCTTGCCTGGTGGTCGCCCATGCCTGTCCGTGTCCTGACTTGCTCCTCCAATCAGAGTGGATTGGGGCCCATGCTTGTGACCTCATTTTACCTTAACCACCTCTCCATAGACCCCATCTCCAAATGCAGTCACCCGCAGAGGTGCTGGGGCCAGGACTTCAAGCACCTGAATTTGCGAGTGGCCCGGTTCCACCGCAGAAGAGCGTGGAGGCAGAGCCCAGCCAGCCCCAGTGTCTGGAGCAGCCCAACCTGCCTCCTTCTTTCCACCCTCCCTGCTTTCTGGTACGTTCTGTACACAGTAGCCAGAGTGAGTGATGTCCTTAAAACACCTCTCAGTTGCCGACATGGCCCCCAGGCCTTCGGTGGCCTTCCACTGTGTTTTGAGCGAATACAAGCTCTTCAGCAGGGCCCCGGGACAGACCCCTGCCTCTCTCCATGTCCGATCTCCGGTCTTTCCCCTCCAGACACCTGTACCCTGTGTCTCCCCCTTGAGGTGCTGGGTCTTCTCTGCTACCTTCTCCTTCCACCAGGAGACTCTCGTCTCTGCTTTGTCAAGCCAGCTCATTCCTCCTCGTCCTTGGAGTCTCCACTGAAGTATCCCTTCCTCGGGAAAGTCATCCCTAAATCTCCCTCCTGCTGACCGGAAGGAGCCCTTCTACTGCCTGGTAGGTAACAGGCAGCCACTATTTGCCCAACAGAAGAGAAAAGGAATGAACGGACGAAGGAACAGTTGAGTGAACAAAAAAACAAGTATCTCCAGAAAGAATACAGTGACTTTCAGTCCCAACAGTGCCAACCACAGAGCCTTGATCTCAATGTCGGCTTAGGGGAAAGAGCCATGGGGAACTGGGGGTGTTCTCAACCTTGCTCCCCCTGAGCAAGGGCCCAGCAGGAGGAGCTCACCGTTCCTCCTTCTTACTCTCTACAGTGCACTGCAGGGGACGATGTGCAGCTGAGGGTTTGGGCTCTCTCTGGCCTGTGACCTTCCCACCCAAACTTCTTTCCCACAACGTACATCACATTACAGACCACAGAGACAGAAGCTGAGGAATGTTTTAAGTGGCAGTGAGAGTGTCCCCGTGAGACTTCTCCCGGATTTCCTTTTCTGAGATCAGAGTTACCCAAAAGCCTGTTGGAGCCAAGCGTCCTTTCCACCTTGGGATTACGGTTCCGGGTGAATAAACAACCTTCGAAGAACTGAAGAACCTTGTCCAGACTCCTGCCAATGTAACTGTTAGTGAAATGTGAGTCCATCACATTTGTAAATCACCCCTTAAAAGAGTGAGTCTCACTCCCTATGAAGTAATAGTGTTAGACCTTAAGACTAGGAGGTGAGTTTGAGAAGTTTATGAGGATATTGATTCTGGGAAAGGAGGTGGTGTGAGCTCAGTAATGCTCACCCCCCATGAAAGATCTCCAAATTCTAATCCCTGAAACCTGTGGCTATTACTTTGATGGCAAAAAAGGGACTTTCTGCAGATATGGTTCTGCTAAGGATCTTGAGGTAGGGAGACTGTTCTGGATTGGCTGGGCCCTCAGTACAGTCCCATGTATGTGAAGGAGGCCAAGGGAGATTTGACTACACAGCAGAAGACCGTGTAGAGACATGGAATTCAGAGTGATGTGCCCATAAACCAAGGAATGCCAAGGATTGCTTACAACTGCCAGGCTCTGGAAAAGGCAAGGAACAGATTCTCCCCTAGAGCCTCTGGAGGGACGTGGCCCCGCTGACTCTTGATTTCAGCCCAGGTTACTGGCTTCCGACATCTGGCCTCCAGAACTGCGAGGGAATGGCGTCTGTTGTTTTAAGCCACCCAGCTTGTGGTCATTTGTTCTAGAAGCCACAGGAAACCAATCTAGGAAGAAGGTCAGTGCTGTGTGTGTCACCGAGCAGCTCACTGACGTGGCTACCCCAGCAGGCTCCCTCCTGCTAGGGGTGGTAGGAGACTGTGGCTCATACCTCAGAGCCACCCAAGCTTGGGGGTGAGGAGCTGGGGATTTGTTCACTGGCTCTCATCCATCACTGGTTGAAGGGCATCCCCAGGGGGCTTGCTCTCTGTCCCACATGCAAACCAAGCAGGTCCCCAAAGCCAGAGAAAGCTCTCCGAAAGAGTTATGGTTGCTGTGCTTATAAACCGGGGAAGTGAGTCAGTGTTCCAAGGGCACACAGGCAGGAAACCAACAATGTCTGCAGTACATACAAAACAAATGAGAAACTCAAAAGTGAAGACCCAAACTAGGGCACCAAGGGAGCGCCTACATGAAGACGTTGGCTCTCTGTGGGTAAATCGGGAGGCTGATATGTTGCTGGGTGCCAGCCAGCAACAACCAACAATATCTGGCTGCTGTAACAGATGACACCACAAGTGCGGACGGGGCTGAAGACAACAGAACAGATTCTCTCACAGTTCTGGTGGCCATGAGCCGGAGATCAAGGTGTTGGTGGGCTTGGTTCCTTCTGCAGGTTCTCCATCTACTCCTTGCCCTTCTCCCTTCGCTCCTGGTGGGTGCCAGAAATTCTTGGCACTCCCTGGCACCTAGACACATCGCTGCAGTTCCCGTTTCCATCTTCGTGTGTTTCCATCTTCGTGTGTTTCCATCTTGGTGTGCTCTCCTCTTCTTAGAAGGACGCCCATCATTTAGGGCCCACCCCAAATCTAGGATGATCTCATCTCAACACCCTTAAGTGACTACATCTGCAAAGACCCTGCTTCCGAATAAGGCCACATTCTGAGGTTCCGGTGGATGTGAATTCGGGGGGGTGGGGTTGGGGATACTATCTGACCCACCATAAGTAGTTATTCATATGTGCGTTTTTAGAAATGAGAGAACTGAGCTGCCCAAGATCACAGGGGTGGTGGGTGGAAGACAGACGACCGCACCCCAGGTTTATAGGACATCACGGTGCTTAGACTGTCCGCGGACCTGCTGGAGGGACTGTGAAGCACTTGAAGCCTCTGAGAAAAGGCTCCCAGCAAAAGTGGCTCAAGGTGGGCCAGATACAACTCATGCCTGATATGTATTTGGATTCCGTGACTCAAGGGACTGTTCCCCCAAAGACCTCAAATTCCAGGCTGTAGACGCAAATTGAGCATTTCTCTTTCACGACTACCTGTTGGGGGACTTTTGCCCTGGAAAACTGGAGGGGAGGCATGAGCCAGCCAAGATCAATGGTGCACAGTTGGTGCTTCTCTCTACTGTTGTTGTCCTTGGCATTAGAAAAACCCTCCCACACAATCAATTTTATATTTTATGGCCTTTTTATACCTGGTTCTCCAACAGTTTCAAGTACACTGGAGCATCTTTTACTGTTAATTGTCCATTCTCCCGAAATTTATTTTTGGAAACAAATGAGTAAACAACAAAAACCAAACCCAGCTTGATCCCAGTAACTGAATCCAACAAACTGAGTCTTCTCTCTTGGTTCTTTGCCACTTCCAAGGCCATAAAAGGGTCTTAGGAGTCATTAATTTGTTGGCTCTTGTGGAAGTGCATATGCAGAGCTGTGAAGTAGCATGAACTGTGGAGGGAGGCTGGGATTCTTCGTGAATGTGGCCTCTGACCCTGACTGCCCATCTCCTCTTCAAAGGGAAACCTAGACAGGACTTAATGTTCCAGACCTGCCAGTTCATCGTGCCTTGGTTTTCAATGCTCAGATGACAATTTTTCACCCTTATCCTCATCTTCAGTCAAAACATGGAACAATGGGGCGCCTGGGTGGCTCAGTGGGTTAAAGCCTCTGCCTTCGGCTCAGGTCATGATCCTGGGGTCCTGGGATCGAGCCCTGCATCGGGCTCTCTGCTCAGCGGGGAGCTTGCTTCCTTCTCTCTCTCTCTGCCTGCCTCTCTGCCTACCTGTGATCTCTCTCTCTCTCTTTCTCTGTGTCAAATAAATAAATTAAAATCTTTTAAAAAATAAAATTTAAAAAAAGATGGAACGCAAAACACAAGGACAGAATTCTAAACTCTAAGGGGGTAACATCTAGGTCCCAGCGCAATGAATTAGTCAAATCTGAAAAGTGACTGTCTTCCAAACAGAATGACAAATTTTCATCTATATTATATTATCTTTGCTACCATGAGATGCTGACGCCAACGGCGAGGAGTTAGGTCAGATTTCACAGCAAAGACGGTCCTCATTTCAGACGCTCGCTGCAAAGCTCAGAAGTCCCCAGGCCACCTGCACTTCTGACCATATACGGATTCACAGCCCCCGGCTGCTCCCTCAGGTTCCATAATTCATAAGAACAACTCCTAGGACTCAAGAAAGCACTGTGCTGACTTCTACTGTTCTTTGTAAAGATTTCAAATTAGGGCCGACTGAACAAAGAGACCCATCGACCTGTCCCCAAGGACAGGGAAGAAGAGCCCAAAGGCAAGCGTCTGTGTCCTCAGATGCTTCCCGTTCCCTACACACAGATGTCTGATTATCAACCCGAAGCCTGCTGAGCTTTGGTGTCTAGAGTTTTTACTGGAGTTTCATTATGTAGGCATGATTCATTAAATCACTGGTCACATGACTGAACTCAACCCAGCCCAGAGGTTGGGGCTGATCCCACCAAGGGTTGGGGCTCCAAGTCAGGAGGCCCATGTCAGTTGGTCCTTCTTGTGTGCCTGGGCTCCTGTCTACACCAGCTTATTAGCATAAACTCAGGTGTGGTCTGAGAAGCCCACCATGAATGACAGACACTCCTCTGTCTGATTGGGAAATCGTGAGGGTTCCACCACCCCCTCCCAGGAACCAGAGACGAAGGCCAGCCAGATGCGTTGATATCAACACAAACAATTGATGGGACCTAGACTTTAAGAAGTGTTCTCTCTCCTCTCCCACTGATAAGAATCTTTTGTCACTATGTCTGTTTTCTAGGTCCTAAAGAGAAGGGTGTCTTGCTTGCTGGGCTCTGACTTTCAGGACAGGCTGGAAGGGTGGGAAGGGGTCCTGAGAGCTAGGGCTTGGGAAGGAGTTGGGGCCCAGGGTGAGTTTGGCTCATTAGGGCCTCAGGAGCAGCTGGGCCCCGGGGACAGGAGGGAGGGGGCTTTAAGAAGTAAACGTGAGGGGGTTAAGTTAGACACCCCATGATATGTGTGGAGAAATGTGACAGGTCTTAAGAATGAAATTCATGTCAGCTTTTGACCTTTGAAATACCTTCTCCCTCAGATACAGAGGCTCAGGGGCCCTTCCGCTGGGAGGTATAATGACTTCGTCCATATCTGGACTTTCTTTTCCCTCTTTACTTGCCTCCCTCACATTGCAAGTGGGAGCCAGTTCACGTGAATGTGCTTCCAGCTCAACTGAAGACAGGGAAGGCATGTGCGGGGTCTGGTGGGAGTCCAAGGATGAAAGTGCAAAGGCCCTGGGGCCCAAGTTTGGGTGGTTGGGTCGTGAATGTAATCCATGCTCTTTTCAGCACAAATGGATTCCTCTTGGTGCTGGGCATGGGGCAAGGAGGGGAGACACCTCAATGAGACAGTGGGAATCTCCAGTTCCACCCTGAGTCGGGCCAGGGGCTAACACCTGAAACTCTTCAGTCAGCACCATAATCCTCATCTTCAAAATGAGGACTAGCATACTTCAAGCATGTTGGCACAGCCAACATCCTCCTTTGGAACCTATTTTAGTGACCCACTGGTCACTAAATAGGTGACCCTATTTAGTACCCACTGGTTCTCCTTCACTGTTTCTGCATTTTTGTGCCTAGGAGATGTTTTCCAGATACTCAAAGAGCTGGTAGATAAAGAATGGCTCCTGTGCTCCTGGGTGTGATCACCCCGGTGCTATTCAAAGTTGTACCTAGGACCCCCCAGCGGGGGCAATGCTCCTCTGTCCCCCATGGTGACTTGTTCACCAAGCTGCCTGTGTTCTCAGCTTCCGCAGCCTTGTTTCCCCTTGCCCTGCCATGTTCCCTGGGATTACCTCCCACATAAACCGCTTGCACAAAGATCCTTGTCTCGACACTGGCTACCAGGGAAACCCAAACCACGACATGAAGTTATCGTGAAGTCGAGGTCCTATGAAAGGGCTCGGCATGGGGAAGGCACACAGCAAAGTGCATTCACTGTCAGATGCAATCCTGACCCTTGGGCCTTGGAGAGAGTTAGGAGAGGTCCAGGTGGAAGGGAGCTGATGGTGGGACAGTGCCCAGGCAGGAGGAAAGACCACCACCTCTTTGGTGGGAGGAAGGGGAGGCAGTAGAGTGGGTGAAGGGTTAGGCAAAATCACCCACCCAAGGAGAACAGAGATCATTACCCTTCTAAACCCCCCATTCCCAAAGCGAAGGTAGACTTAATTTCTCAGAGTCTATGCCCGTGGTCCCCCAGCCTTGTGCAGCTCTGTTTTTCTGGTCCCTGAGCCCACAATTCTGGTAGCACAGGTAGACTCCTTCACCTGGGCTACAATACTTTACCCCCTCTCTTCATTGTTATTCCTGTTACTGACATCACTTCAAGCACAAAGCGTTATTGTAATCAGAGCAACACTTGATATCTCTAGACTGCCTTTCATCTGACTTGTCTGACACTCACCAAAGACACTGGAAACTTTAAAGAAGCCACACAAAGCTCTCCTTAGCTCCACCCTCCTCTTAAAGGCAAGCGTGGGGGGCAGGAGAGGAAGCAGAGCCGATCACATATTTACTCACCAACCTCCCAGGCTTCTCACAACAAACCAGCGAGGTAGGAATTACTAGCCCCAGTTTGCAGATTCCAAACGGAGCTTCCTGGAAACAAACCTACCAGTGTCTCAGTTCAAGGTCCCGTGACCCAGACCGCACATTCCCAAAAGGCTTCCCATGCGGACTTGTGACACCTCCAGATGAAGCCCACGACCTGTTAGAAGGAAGACAATTTCCGACACCGCCTTCCTGTGTAACGAATCAACATCTTTTTCAAGTAGGTCCTCTAATCAAACATGGGAAAGGCACGATTGTATTACACCGTGCGTTAAAAGAGTTCATTTCTTTCAGGAAAATATTTTAAAATACACAATGCGCCTGGGTGGCTCAGTGGGTTAAAGCCTCTGCTTTTAGCTCAGGTCATGATCCCGGAGTCCTGGGATCAAGCCCCGCATCAGGCTCTCTGCTCAGCGGGGAGCCTGCTTCCCCCTCTCTCTGTCTCTGCCTGCCTCTCTGCCTCCTTGTGATCTCTGTCTGTCAAATAAATAAATAAAAATCGTAAAATAAAATAAAATATACAATTTCGTGGCAATTTTCAGCAGGTTGGCACATGTTAAGAATGGTGGGAACCCTGGCAACGAAGATCTAAAAATACTGTGTTTTATATTCAAACATTGCTAAGAAAATCAATCTTTGGGGGCACCTGGGTGGCTCAGTGGGTTAAGCCTCTGCCTTCAGCTCGGGTCATGATCTCAGGGTCCTGGGATCGGGCCCCACATCGGGCTCTCTGCTCAGTGGGGAGCCTGCTTCCTCCTCTCTCTCTGCCTGCTTCTCTACCTACTTGTGATCTCTGTCTATCAAGTAAATTTAAAAAAAAAATTTTTTTTAAAGAAAATCAATCTTCGGAGGCCTCATCAGGAACAAAGACTTGTTAGCTATGGGTAGTGATGGATGTTAACCAAACTTACCTGGGGAACATTTCACAGCATGTATGGACCCCAAATCATGGTGTTATGTACCTACAAGTAACACAGTGTTGCATGGCAATTCTGTCTCAACCCTGGAGGGGAAAAGGAAGGTAAGTGAGATTATCTGAGAGTAAACATCCCTGTGTTATGAGATCGTACGTGGCTCCAGGCTGCAGGAAAACAGACTGTGAGTTGGATTTGGTTGGCTGACCCTTAACTAGGCTAGATGATCTGCGGTCAAAAAAAAATAAAAAAGAGAGGTGGCCCCGGCCACTCCTGATTGCCCAGACTGTCTCTCAGCTCTCTCCTGTGCCTTTTATTCTGTCTTGGGTGGGAGACCGCAGAAGCAGACCCTGAAACAAGATTGGAGGGTAAGCGGCTTACATGAGCGGTGGTCCCAGAACACCCGGGTGGGAGAATAAGGAGGTAGGACAGGGAATGAAGGCATTGAGCAAAGATTTTCCATTGATCCAGTTACCGTGGTGGGCAGCTTGACCTCGGCTGGAGCTGGTCCTGCTGGGGACCCCTGGGAGACAGGTGTAGCACACCTCAAAGTTACACTGCTACACAAGTGTGTGACTTGGGGCGATCATCCCCCGACCGCACCTGCCATGTGCTGAGAGCTGCTCCTGTGAGCCACTGAAGGCCTCCAGGTGGGGGTCCCAGGTGCCTGCAGCTGGCGAGGGTGGGGCCTTTGTTGCCAGAAGTGGCAAGCACCAGGGGACTGGAGTGGGGCACTGGCAGCCTCCTTCTCCCATTATAGGGTCTTGGAGCACGCACGTCTATTAGAAATACTTAATCTCAATTAGTGAGTGCATGTAGGGAAACCATGCTCTCTCTATGTTTCCCCCCTGTCCATGTAAAAAAAAAGACACAGTTTACATACATTGTTTTGACAAACCCCAGAAAGTAAGTGCCTAGAAGGCAGGAATGAAATCAGCAAGCCATTTCTCCCCCCTTTCTCATTCATAGCACCCCATTCCTCCTAAAGGCTCTGTAACAAAGCCACATTAACAAAACTTTCCACTCTGAGCAGGCCCAGGTGGTGGCGAGTCAAACCTGCACCACTATTCCTTTTAACAGAACAGAAACTGAAAGAGAGGCAGGCACGGGCCCGGGGTCACGTGATGCGTCACAGCAGACCTGTCATGGTCACACGCCCTTGCTCCACCCCAGGGTGTGTGGCACTCGACCCCACAGCATCCGTGGCATCATCACCCTGCCCTCTCCTCCCTGGCTGTGGCCCCAACAGCAGCATTGAGGGATAGAGCAGAGAGTGCCACTCGGTGTGTCCCCAGACCCTCTCGGTCCCATCTGCAGGCGAAGTGCGAAGGGCACAGGGTGGGGAGGGAGGCAGCAGTGAGCGCTGTGGCCCAGGCCACTGGGTTACCTGGCGGGAGCCTCAGAGCCTGTGTCAACGGAGGTTTCAGAGGCCCAGGAAAGTAGGGTAGGCATCCGTGCACCAGGGGCGGAGATAGTGGGAGTCCTCTGCCTTGGGTGCAAGTAGCAAAAAAAATACCGTCTGCAGAGAATTTTTAAATAATAAGACCCGCTAATTGCACCGGCAACTTTACACAATGATGCCAGTGATAAATTACTCCTTGAAAAACATCTTCGATAGGTCTAAATGCTAAACAGTTGATGTGGTCACTATTGGGTTTCCATAACCATATGTATAGGTGAGCCTCAGATTAGCACATTCTTGGTGCTTGAAATTTAATAAACATTCTACAGGGGAGTCAATTCAGTTCTACAGTCCACAACCCACGCCAACTCAGCTACACAGCATGCTCCGTTCGAGAGTATGTTGGCATGGGAAGAAGACAAAGATGCTTGTCTCAGCACTTCTGCTGGAGCACCTGGCCAAGGCAATTGGACAAGAAAAAGAAAGAAAAGGCATTCAGATTCGGAGAAGGAAGAAGAAAGAAGAAGGAATAGTAGTAGTAGTAGTAGTAGTAAAACAATCTCTGTTTGCAGGTGGCATGATCCTGTATATGGAAAATCCCAAGGAATTCACTATTAATACTAATAAACAATTGCAGCAAGTTGGAGAGATACAAGATCAATGTACAGAGATCGATTGTATTTCTATACATTTGAAATAATATGAAAGCAAAATTAAGAAAACCATGTACAGGGATGCCTGAGTGGCTCAGTTGGCTAAGCGGCTGCCTTCAGCTCAGGTCATGCTCCCAGCATCCTGGGATTGAGTCCCACATGGGGCTCCTTGCTCAGCAGGGAGCCTGCTTCTCCCTCTGCCTCTGCCTGTGCTCAGTCGCTCTCTCCCTCTCTCTCTGACAAATAAATAAATAAAATCTTAAAAAAAAAAAGAAAAGAAAATCATGTACAATATTAAGGAAAAAATTAAGAAAACTATTTGCTTACAATAGCATCCAAAGCAATAAAATGCTTAAGAATAAATTTAACAGGGACGCCCAGACGACTCAGTTAATAAAGCAGCCGACGCTTGACTTCAGCTCAGGTCATGATCTCAGGGTCCTGGGATCGAGCCCCGAGTTGGGCTCCACACTTGGTGGGGGGTATGTTTGGAAAAATATCAGTGAAAGAAATTAAAGAACTAAATAAGTGGGAAGACATCCTATGTTCATCCGCCTCAAATTGATCTATAGATCTAACAATTCTATCAAAAACTCCTCTGGCTGTTGTGCAAAAATCGACAAGCCAACTCTAAAATGCATACGGAAATTTAAGGGGCTAAGAATAGTCAAGACAATCTCGAAAATGAAGAACAAAGTTGAAGTACCCACACCACCTGATTTCAAAGCTTACTACAAAGCTACAGAAATCAAGATAAGGTGGTACTAGCTGAAGGATGGACATATACATAATGGAATAAAATTGAGACTTTAAGGATAAATCCTCACTTACAATTGATTCTCAATAAAGGGGTCAAGACAAGTCAGTGAGGAAAGGACTGTGTTTTCAGTGAGAGTGCTGGGATAAATAGAAGTCCACCTACATAAAAATGAATTTAGACCCCCTACCTCAGTCCATACACAAATATTACATCAAAGTGGATCATAGACCTAAATGTAAGGACTGAAATTATGACCATCTTAGAAGAAAACATGAGAGTAAATTGGGTTAGTCACTTATTTCTTAATATTTCATCAATGCACAAAGTGGCAAGTGGACCACATCAAAATTAAAATTATTCCTGCAAACAATGCCATCAGGAAAGTGAAAAGAACCCACAGGATAAGGGAGAGTATTTAAAAAGTCACAAATCTGATAAGGGACTTGTATCCCCAATACATAAAGAACACTTAAACTCAATAATAAAAAAGTCAACTCCATGTTTTCAATGGTAGAAGAATTTGAACAGACACGTCTCTAAAGAAGATAGGCAAAACAGCCAATAAACATCTAAAAATCATTATAAATTAAATCAAAATAAAAATTATCCTTAGTCATCAGGGAAATGCACAGTGAGATAAGACCCACAATGAGATGCCGCATCACACCCATTAGAATGGTTATAATAGAAGAGACAGACAAGTGTTGGCAAGAAAAGGAAAAATCAGAATGCTCATACACTGTTGGCGGGGATGTAAATGGTGCAGCTGCTTTGGGAAACACTTTGGCATTTCCTTAGCGTATTTCAGTTTAATGTGACCCTGAAGTCCTACTCTTGGGCACCTACTCAAGGGAGAGGAAATGGATGTAAATGTACGTAATGTTCATAGCCTTACTTGTAGTTGCCCGAAAGTGGAAACCACCTCCATGTCCATCAGCTGATAAAGAGACCAACAAAATGGGGTGCATTTAGATAAGTGAGTGTTACTTGGCAGCACAAAGAATAAAATACTGATTCCTGCCATGTCATGAAGGAACCTTGGAAACCTTTTGCTAAATGAAAAAAGCCAGATATGAAAGTCCACCTAGTGCATGATCCCTTTTGTAGAAAATGTTCAGAGTAGGCAAATCTATAGAAACAGATTAGTGGTTGGGGGCGGTGGGAGAGGAGTGGTGAGAATGACTGCCAGTGGGTACAGGGTTTGGGGTGGTTAAGAAAGTTGTCAAATTAGGCTACGGTATGACCACACAACTCTTTAGAGACCAATACCAAAAACCATGGAATTGTACCCTTTAAACAAGTGAACTTTATTGTTCACAAACTATATCTCAATAAAGCTATTTAAAATTTAGAAGTTCCTAAGGGTTCCGAATTGTTAGAAGCTCGTTTGAGACTGGTTCCTGTCTCCAACCCCCAGGCGCTGCACACTCTCATCTTGAAACAACAGATTTCTAATGAATAACAACAGTGCAGTGATTATAAAGAACCAAACAATTTGAATTACTTCATTTCTGCCATTCTGTGGCTGCTCAGAGTTGTCATTTATGGTTAAAATTTAAAACAGGGAAATGGGACGAGTCACGAGCCATAATATTCATCTCATTATCTACACATTTTCATTCACGTGTGAAATATTTTCCCGAAATTGAATAATACCTTTAAAATCGAAATTCATTCCTTCTATAACAGGTCACAGTTTTAAAACCAAACACTGAGCAAATAATGATTGTTACTGATCGTGATATAATTGTAGCTGAGACTAGTTTTGTAGTCTAGAGGACAGTGTTTACAGATAATCTCCTCTGATCATTACATATGCCGGTGCTGCTGCTTGGGGTGGGAGGGACGTGTCCCGAAGGGCTGGGATGTCACACTTGAAATGAACCAGCTGGACCCTTAGTAATCTAGGCAGACCCGATCGATCTCCATAGTTACTAATAGGATATTGATACATTTCATGCATTGGTCAAGTACATTACCACTGGGTGGACCAGTAGCACATTACAGTTTAATCTTGGCATCCCCTAAAATGAAAGTCAGCGCTGGGATAAAGTAGCGTAAATATGGAATACATAACAGGCGCACGTGTGTACGTGTGTGTCTGTGTACATGCACAAGGGTGCGTTCAGTTGTTTGGTGGTTCTTGTTTCGCTTGGTTTGATTTTGCGGTGTGTGTGATCCCTCTTGGCAACACCCACGTGGGTGTCTCAAACAGTATGCCCAGTGAAACCTTTCTACCTCGACGGTGTCTCGTGTCATCATCTGGCGTGTTTACCTCTCAGCCTCTTGAACCGTGTTGTTCATTCCCCTGCTCCCCTCCTTGCTCTTCCTGGAAGGTTCCCTTCTCTCCGACTTGTTCCCTGCGCCGATCCTGGATTCGAAGTCACCAAGTTTCCCTGTGTTCTGACACCCTGAGCTCACCCATTTCAGTGTGAACGTTTCCAACGGACGCAAGTCTTTGATTAAGAAAATGAAAGGTCAGACACCCAAATCTTCCACTCTGCTCACACGGTTGAGTTCCAGGTAGATAACAATGCGCTTAATTTTCAAGAACGTAAAATACTCGCAGGCTTAAGCTTTAAAGGATTAAAGAAGCACCTGCCTAGAAAGGCACCTGATTCTTCCAACTAGTCGCCCCATAACGGGTCACACGAGGCCGTCGACATTGACAAAGTGACAGTTGCTTTTCACATCATTGATGGAGGGCTGTTTACTTCTTCATCTGCTGGAGTGACCTGGCGAATGCCGTGCTCAGCCGAACCTTGGGGAGATATACTGAAGTGTGTTATACACACAGATAGTGCGAGATGCCTCATAAAAACCCAGACCTACTATAAAGCAGTTTGAGAACCACTGGTGTGTAGACGACTATGTTTAAAGTGGGCAATTCTATAAGCCACTGCATTCGTATTTTTAATGAGCCCTGACTTTGGTGCTCAAACATGGTGTGCTAAAAACAGACATAACTCAGCCATTTGTATTACTTGGGTGTTTCCAGTTGCTTTCTCTAAAAGCGGAGGGAGGGGGAAAAGCCATTGGCAGGAAGGGTGATGGATGAGCAGGGCTACATATTTTCCATTTTTAAACAGGGGGGGACCAAAAGCAAATACCGGGCCCCTCTTACGGTCCACACGGAGGGGAACGGACTCCACTTGATGAAGCACCTTTCAAGCCTCAGGTAACCCAGAGCGTTTTAGAACCTAATCAGTTACATGCTGGTAATTCAGTCCCCGAAGACAAACAAAGCGTCCATTACCCGGGCGCTGCGATAGCTCACACGCGTTTCTGGTCATTACCGCGATTACTCATTATTTATCTGGGGCCACTAGCGCACACGCCATACTGTAGAATGGATGTGATGTGCCAATTACCCTAATGTTGGTTAACTGAGAAAGAAAATGGTCATGTTTCTGGGAGTGGTATCTGTCCCCCCCGGAAAGGGGAAAAAATGGACAAAGTTTGGCGGTCTGTGGTCACGGGGCTGAGTCTTCGTTTTCCCGACATTTGCCTACTGCATGACATGGCACTTCATGGCCCATCACGAGGCCGCCCTCCTGGGCTTAGAGAGCCCTACATTCGCCGCAGATCTGGTGCAATCACGAGCTCAGTATCATTTTGCCTCCTCCCTTCCTTTTTTTTGCAGTCATGCCTCCCCATCAATACTGTGGCAGAGCAAATTTCAAGGTATCTTTTCCCCCATGAGATACACAGACAGCTGTCATCTTATTTCACAGCTCCAACAATTGGAAACTGTTGCATGTATATTACTGGCCTCTAGACGGGAACATCCTGGATTTAACCCATGCTTTCAGCAGGAATTAAAAACAACAACAACAACAACAACAAGGGTCATTGAAGGGGTTCGGCATCCAGGAAAGTAGATGGACCTCTCAGTGGGTTGTTTTTCCATCGGTGTGGGTCAGTGTGGACCCATGGATCTGATTCATCTCTGCGTAGGGAGATGGCATGGGAGCAGTCGGAAATGAAGAGGAATGAGCTCAGAGGAGCAGAGAGCAAGAACAGCATAAAAGTACCAAGTACGTAAAACGTAATTAAAGGCCTGGAAGGTGGTTTACTCTCGATGCTGTTCTGGGGGGTGTTAATATATACAACGGCAGCGAGGTGTGGCATCTGGGAGAAAAGCAATATATTAATTCTCAGATCAATAGTTTGTGAAATGCCTTTTTGCTGTCCCAAGCGTGCGACTGTTTCAGCGATAAGGAGTGATTTTCTTGGAGTTGAAGACAGCCACTGCTGGATGAGATTGCTCTCTGTGGGGGGAGAGGTGGAGGGAAGTGGTGGGGTGGGGGGAGCGCCAGCCAGAGAGGGGTCGTTTAAGAGCGAGGCCCTCGCCATCCCCTGGGTTCCTGCTCTCATTCCGTTTTGTGCTCGGTGCAATACAGAAATGTCTCAGAACACAACCCTCTGACCGGTCCGAGGCCCTAGGTAATGCCAGCCTCTCGTTTTCCCTCCTGATCTCCCGGCGGCTCTTCACCCGCTGTAGATGGCTAAAATTGTTTGGTGGGGAAGAGGACGGAAGGCGGGAGTGTTGGTGGACAGATTGAGACCTTCTGGGGAAGGATGCTGAGAAAGGAGGGCATAGCAGACAGAGCGGACAATTAGGGGAATGGGATGAATTTAACGAACCGCATCCACAGTGTAACGATGGCAGGGGACCCCGTTGTTTACAGCCTGTTCCTAGGATGTCAGTTTGGGGTGTCCCCATCAAGGGAAACTCTGTGGTGCACACACCCCCCAAGACAGCCTCCAGGGGAGCGCACTCTGGGGGCGCCTGTGGCTCCAGCTGGGGTTCCCCCACCGCCCCTCCCGTTCCTCATTTACCCCCCTGCTCTCTGAAAGCACCCCCTCCTGGAATCACCCCCAGCAATCCCACCTCTGCTCAGATGGGGAAGGAGCATGGGCAACTGTGCACACCGAGGTGAGATGCCCCTTCCCTTTCTCAGTTGCCCCAGCTTTAGGAAGATGGGGTCCCCTGAAGTTCTCTCAATACCTGGATGGAGGGACAGACCTGGGTCTCAGGCATTTTAAGGCAGAGAGAGCTAAAAACTGGGATTGGGCCTGCTAACCTGGAGGGGGGCCCAGGAGGAAGACAAGATGACTTCCAGCTAAAAGAGTGGTTCTCTCTGAACACACAGTGGGTGACGTTAGTGATCCCGTGACCCCACATGCGCAGGTCACACCAACTTGAATGCAGGGGTGCGGTGACTCCCCAACCAGTCTTCTCACTGGGTTCTGCTCTTCAGGGGCTCCCCTCCCCAGCTCCTTGCGGATGTATTTTACGATGAAAGTTTATTATGTGAATATGGAAATGCGCATTTTCCAGGGGAGAAGGACAACTGGGGAAAAGCAAAACCCCCCATTTGGCCCTGTTCACTCTTTTCCTAGCTCGACGCCTTAGGGACGATCGTTTTGGACCAAATCAGGCTTTTAGCTCGATGTGCCGTAAAACCTAGTCCCATTCAGGAACCGCACGATTTTTCATGTTTTGGTAGCTGGGGTCTGTATGGAGAGGTCAGACGCACACTGTCATTTTTCCGTGTGGTGACCGTCTGTCTTACTGTTCTCACGGACTTGCTTCACTCGCTCGCAGAGCGTGTGGCTTCCTATCTCGGGAACGGCCTTTTCATTTTGCTGTGGCTCATTCTCGACTCATTTTTTTTTCCCGAGAAGTGCTTGCGAAGTAAATTTCCAAAATCCCTGCATGTCTAAGAATGTGTTTATTTTGTTCGCACATTTGATTGATTATTTGGTTGAATACAGAACTCCATGTTTAAAGTAAATCTCCCCAAGAATGCTGGAGCATTACTTCATTATCTCGTTGCTAGAAGATAATCCAGTGCTGCTGATGAGAGCCCAGAGTCCCACCTGATCCTTGGCATTGCCAAGCATCCCCCCCCCCCCGCCTTCTAGAAGATTTTAGAATCTTCTCATTATCGGCCTTTTTCTTTTCTTCCCTGAAATGTCATGAGATGGAATCCAGGTGCCAATATTTTTTCACCTTCCCGGGGGCTCTCGCCGGACCCCCTCACTGTGGAGATCTCCCCTCCTCAACTCTGACACACACGCCTGATACCATTTTGTGATTAGCTCCTCTCTCCGTTCTCTCTTTTCCTGCCTGGAACACTTCTTCCCTGGGCCTCGGTCTTTTTTTTTTTAAGTTGATCACGTAACGTCTCAACTCGTCCCTCACACTTTTCATTTCTTTTTTAGTTTGGTTTCATTTTAATTTTATTTTTTAAAAGATCTTATTTATTCATTTGAGAGAGAGTGAACGCGAGAGGACATGCAGGGGTGGGGCAGAGACAGAGGGAGAAGCAGACTCCCCACAGAACAGGGACACCCACCCCCATGCAGGACTCGATCCCAGGACGCTGGGATCATGACCTGAGCCGAAGGCAGATGCTTAACGGCTGAGCCACCCGGGGGCCCAACACTGTTCATCTCTCTGTGGGTTTCATTTGGTTTATTCTCCAGCCTAGGAGATCCCACTGGTGGGCATCTCCCCGCCCCGCTATTGTACCATATTTCCCTCGTCTTGTATTTTGATAGTCACTCTTTGTACTTATATAAACCGTCCCTCTGTTCGGGCAGCCCTTTCCATAGCAATCTGTTCTTATTTTGCGGGTGTGATTTCTGCTGGAATCTCTTGGAGGATACTCATTAGAGGTTTTTTTGGATCATTATGCTTCCTTCCCTTCCCTGTGTTACCCTCTCCACCCAAGGGAGATGCTTGTCCTATTTGCTCAGAAAGTCCCCTCTTTCAAGCTGCTGCTTTATGCTCACATTTCCAAAGACCAGGGGTTGACAAATGTTTTCCGACCTCCTTACGAGAGGCAGGCGGGACTCTGTGGGGCAGATGTGGCGTGCCAGGTTGACTTCTCTCTAGTGCTGTACAAAATCTGGCCTGTGGACCCCAGTCCTTCTATGCAACGGAAATCGAAACTGAGCGCTTAGAAACTCTCGACCTTGCCGTGATAACCGAGCATGAAAGGCAAGTTTATATCTTGAGTGTCTTTTTTATTTACTGTAATTTGCCAGTAATTCCTCTTATTATATTTTATAAAAGTACCAGTCCAAAAGAGATTAGAAGCTTTTTTTGAAAAGGTGGAGGGCCGGGGAATGTCTTCTCCTATCAACAGTTCAGGAGACAATGCTTTGGGGGGCTCAGGTCAGGGGAGGTCTAGGCAGGCTGTCCCTCTAGTAAATGTCACATGGGGAGGGGTCTTTGGGCCAGTGTCCCCATTCCAAGAGCCCTGGACACTCAGAGCAGGTTTCCTTAGAAATACTTCTTCAGCCTTCAATTTTAAATTTTCTAGCAGCAACGTTAAAAAAGCAGGTGAGATTCATTTAATATATCTTTTATTTAATTGAACTTATCCAGAACACTGTTATTTCAACATGTGAGCAATATCAAAAATATGAATGAGATATTTTGTACTCTTTTTTTATAGACTGTCTTCCAAATCCGGGTGTCTCTTACACATACAGCACCTGAACTCAGACACTAAATTTTCCTTGAAAATACTTGACCTCTACTTAGATGTTGTAAAATTTACGGTCGAAAAAGTAGATTAAGACACAATTCTGTCTTCATAGGGGTTCAAGTTTCACAGTGTGTGCATTTGTCAAAGCTTATCTCATGACATAGTTAAGATCTATAAATTTTACCTTTATATAAAAAGGCCAAACTAACCTCCATTTAATGATATGCATGTATGTAAATTTTATTCCAAAACCCACCGCTAGTCAATGAGATGCCTGATGCAGTCTTGAAAGGTAAAGTCTGCTGATGTTTTCAACTTACTTGGAAATGTGTCATCAGAAATAAGCATTGATGGCTAAGGGATACCTAGATGGATATATATGTAATAAATCAAATTAAGAAGAACGCTCATTGTATATATGGTGGGTGGGATATATGGGTGTTCGCTCTACAATTTTTCTAACTTGTCTGAATACTTCAAAATTCTAAGGAGGTGTTGGGGAGAAAAAGAGACATACATGTCTTCAACGAACTGTACCTACATGTAATCTCACTGCTAAATCTCAAAATTACAGTGTTGAGTGAAAGAAACCAGACTCCAGAGAGGATCTAGGTGTGGTTCCATTCACCCAGTTTTGGGGCTGCATAGTTCAGAGGTCAGGCACAGTTATCTATGCTGTCAAGGGTCAGATGATGGTTAGCTGTGGTGGGCAGGTGCCTAAAAGGCGGCACAGTGTTCTGAGGCACAGTGTTCTGAAGTCCTAGTTCTTTTTTTTTTTTTAAGATGTTATTTATTTATCTGACAAACAGAGATCACAAGTAGGCAGAGAAGCAGGCAGAGAGAGAGGAGGAAGCAGGCTCCCTGCTGAGCAGAGAGCCCAATGTGGGGCTACATCCCAGGACCCTGGGATCATGACCTGAGCTGAAGGCAGAGGCTTTAACCCACTGAGCCACCCAGGCGCCCCTGAAGTCCTATTTCTGATTATGTGTGTGGGCTATAGGGTGTGTGTTTGCCTTGTGACAACTCACCAAGCTTTTTGCAGAAATTTGCACTTGGCTGTGTGTATTATTAGCTCCCTAATGGGTTTCGTTGTTTTAAGGCAGGCTGACCCTTCACACCTTGCATAAAGGAAACCAGACTTCTTGAAAACCATGCTGCCTGATGTGAAGGTCTCAGAGTGCAAGGGAGATCCCGCCCCGATCCCAGGCGAGTCCTCTGGGCCTCGCTGCTATTTACTTGGGGGAACTTTCTCTCTGTGCGGGTCTCGATCACAGTCTCGAACACGCTCCACAGAAAGCAAGCCTGTGTTCCTTAGTCCCCAGTGCACACGCATCCCCACCACCGCGCCCCCCAAGACGGCCCAAATGTCAGATTCTCCTGCGCTCCGACCACACTCCATGATTGATTTCTCTCTTGCTTAATGTGTTAATATATCAAATGCCTTTCGCTCTGGTAGCTCAAGGGACTTTTCTCAAGAACTTACATGAAGTGGGAAGGCATGTCCTCTAGCTATTAGAGGGGTAAATGAAAAGAGCGGCAGAAGGCAAGAAGAATGGCAAACTGAGGCAGAATAGGAGGGGTGGGGGGGCCTGGAGGAACAGGGGTGCCTTAGCAGGGAGAGTAGGGCCCAAGAATATCAGGCTGTGTCCAATTCAGCTAGATTTTTGGGTTCGTGATTCAGGTAAAGCCTCAGGCAGTATTTTCCCACCCATACAGTGAAGCTCGAGGACCCTTCCACCCCTGCCACAGGGCCTATGGCCATAGCTGCCAAGAGTAAATTATTCTAAACGTGGACATCTGGAAAGCACAATTTTTCTTATGGGGTCATTCAGCAGAACTTTGAGAGCACTAGTGGGGATGGGTGTCCTGGGCCCAGGACAGTGGGTGGGGGGAGGAAGGCACAGGTAGGGTCTGTGGCCATGAAGCGTCCAGGAGCAGCACGTGCCAGGCAAGCCCAGGGCAGTTTCCAGAACAGAGGCTGAGGGTGAGGAGGGTGGGGAGGGGATGACAAGGCTATAGGATTCCTAGCTTCCCGCTCCCTTGGGGGAAAAGCCTCCCACCAAATCACAAGGAAGAGGCCTGGAAGTTCTTCAGAACGTGCCCAATTCCTATAAAAGGACAGCTGCCTACACCCGACCCGGAGCTGGAGAAGGGAGCATCCCTGCCCGAGGCACCCCCTAGGTCCTCCCCAGGTTCCCTGAGACAAGGCAGTGGAACTGGGGGGTCTGAACTGCAGCCCCAGGACCCACGGGCTCTCCCCTCTACTCTCCTCCCCTCTGCGCCCCAGGGACCAGGGACCCAAACCCCGCCCCACCCCCTCTTCCTTATCTCTTTCTAACCTTTTGCATTTTTTAGTCTCATTTCCTGTCGGGTTTTGCATTTCCCTCCCCCTGCCAGCCTATGACACACTTTCTCTCCTTTTTTTCTCTCTTTCACCTCCTCTGGCCTCCGGACTCCGGCCTGGGCCGCGCGCAGCCCTGCAGCCCCTGGGCCTGCAGCGCCCTTTGACCTACGGCCGGGCAGTGGCGCGGAGGGCCGGAGGGCAGGCCCAGGGGAAGCCGGTGGCCTGCGCGGAGGAGGCGGCCAATGCGGCTGGTGGAGCATGAGCGCCCCAGGTAGGCAGGGCGGACGCGGGGGTGGGGGGCATGGGGCGCGACTAAGGGGCACAGAGTGGGGATGCCGCCGCGGGGGGCGCCGTCCTGGGGGGGTGCTGCCGGGGAGAGGACACGCGGGGGTGGGATGGCATGGGGGGGAACCACAATGCATCCGGGCCCAGGAGGGGGGGCGGCGGGAAGATGGGGGGTGGGCCGAGGGGGACGGTGGTGGGGGTGGGGGTGCAGTCGCTATGGGGGCGCACTTGGGGAGAGCACATGCGCGGGGTGGGAGCGAAGTGAGAGGTCTGAAATGACTTGCCCTCCTCGCCCTGCAGAGCTGGACCCCCATCTATCTCTCCCCCCCCCCCTTTCTCTACCTCCCTCTCCATGTGGTCCCCCCCCCCCCCCCGCACTGCTACCCCAACCCTCTCCTTCGAGTCCTGATTAGTCCCACTTTACACCTCCCTGTGTCCCCTCCATGCCTCTCTGGGACAGTCTGTCTCCCCGTGTCTCCACCTGGAAGAGTCCCCACACCCCTCTCAGAAGAAAGGGATGAACCTGGGAGTGGGTTGGGGACCAGGTCCCAGGAGGTCCCTGGCAAGTGACCTGGCAGGGCAGGGCACCCCTCGGTGCACCTGCCCCACAGAGAGGAAAAGAATCTTTTCTAACACCTGAAAGGACAGGAAGTTTCCATACCACAGCACAGCGAGGCCTGACTCAGAGGCTCCCGAGAAGGTGGGGCCCCTGGGTGCAGAGGGGGAAGGACGGCCTCTCCCATGGGGAGTGTGTGAGAAGGGGACAGGAGGGGCTCCGGTTCCCAGCAAAACCAGGAGGAGGTCCTGGTGACCCCAACCTGCAGTTCCCTTCCCTGGGTGGAGGACCACCCCAGCACAGGGCTAGGCAGGAAGTCCCCACCCCCCCCCCCCAGCTCTCCTGTCCCCTGGGGCATGGGGAGGGAAGGTGAGTTCTCTGTGGCTTCAGAGCTCAGAACAAAGTTGGAGGGGCCACAGGGAGACTAGTAGGCTGCAGGGAACAGCCTTCCCAGTTGCACTTGCCCTGCAGGAACAGAGAGGCTTGTCTAAGCTGGGAGCCTCCCAGCACCAGCTCAGGAGTGGGTCAGCAGAGGGCCATTTGCTTACAACTGGACTTGGACCAAACTGACCTCTGTGCCTGGACTGCCCTGAGAGCCTTTGATTCCAAAAATTCCAACAATTCCAAAAATTGGTCCTGACATTTACAACTCTCTTGAAGCTACAAGGTTATCAACCTTCTAGAAAGGGAAAACATGTTGGTCAGTCCCTTGATAATTACTGAGTGCCTCCGGTGTGCGTAGTGTTCCATGGCAGTCCTGGGGGCCATGGATTCATGCAGCGACAGGTATTTAGTGAAAATTCTCCTCTTCTCTCCTTTCCCTGCATATCCGCTTCTGTCCACCCCCAAGGAAGCCATAAAGAAATGCTGGTCCCACCATGGGCCAGGGGTGCTCTGAGGCCAGAGGAGCCTGGCACCGAGCCTCGCCATACTCCAGCAACAGAGATCATATCAGCACTGGCATCAAAAAGGAAGGCATCTAGCCCCGCCAGTCCAGTCTTGAGTCAGCGCACGAATGATCCTTGATGGGATGTTTTTCTTAATGGTGGTAAAATACATGTAATGTGAAATTTACCTTCTCCACCACTGTCGCCATGTCCAGAACTTTCTCATCTTCCCACTCTGAGACTGTCCCCATTCGATACTAACCCCCGCGCCCTCCCCCCAGTTCCTGGCATCCATCCTTCTGCTTTCTGTCTCTGTGAGTCTGATTCCTCCAGGGACCTCCCGTAAGGGGTTCCTCTGGCATTTGTCTTCTGTGGCTGGCTTGTTGCAGTGAATGTGATGTCCTCCAGGCTTACCCACGCTGTAGCGGGCGTCTGAATTGCCTTCCTCTCTAAGGCTGAGTTGTATTCCATTGTGCCGACGCTCTTGGTTTTGTTTTATCCGTTCATCCTTGGTGAGATCTTTTAAAATGACTTGTGGACCTAACTATTCATCTAAACGTCACGGCCCTTGTTTGAATCAGGCAGTGGGCACCATCTAGGGGGTGCTGCCCTGGGCGTCGTGGGGGACACACTGAAGGGAAGTGAGACCCAGATGTCCTCGCCCTAAGTAGTTCGTGCTGAGTGTACTGAGACTCAAACAAGATGGAACAGAATTGAGGGGAGGGAGGATGGTAGGCGGTAAGGCTGCGACATGGTAGGTGGGCGTGCTCAGAGGGCATGGGGACTGGTAGAAGGTTCCAGGCTGAGACAGCACTGGCAGGACAACATCCTAGCCTCTCCTTCACTTTCCTGCTAGTGTTTCTCCATCCTTTGGAGAGACGACTTGCTTCCCAGGACTGAAGGGCTGTGTGTCTGGTGCGCCGGGGGCGGGGTGGGGGGCAGGGTCGGTGAAGGATAAAGGCGGCCCGACTCGGCACCTCACAAGGAAGACCAGCTCGGGTCCTGATGTTCAGATGATGGCGATGAAGAGGAATGTTGGAGGATCCGCGGAGCTCCTCAAGTCCGTTTTAAGGCCGTCTTCCACTCTCTGCTTAGCCTTGGAGGCAGTGTGCCCTGGTGATGGGGACAGGGTGTGACGTCTCATCTGTGCTCTGCCTGTGACCTTGGATGGGCCGTCACGTCAGCTTCTGGGAGTCATTTCTCCCCAGTGAAACCTGGATATTAATACTGATTATTCTCAGGATTGTTGGTTACACCAGGCATAAAATGAGAAAACACAAAATGTGACAGATGACCACCTTTGCAAGTATTATTGAGATCTGGGGAGGAGGAGAGGTGGGACAGTGAGGTCCAGACTTTCCCACACAGCCCAGCTGGGTGGACTCCATCACTTGGCTTCCTTGTCCACAAGCACCGCCCTCCAGGCATTTGTGTGGACATTCTTCAGTATCCCATCGGCCTAGAAAATATTTGCATCAATTTAAATATAGGAACAGAGAGAAAAGGAAAAGACAACTTTCCGGGAAGCCCCTTAAAAATGCTTTTCTCCGGGGCACCTCGGTGGCTCAGTCATAAAGCATCTGCCTTCAGCTCAGCTCATGATCCCAGTGTCCTGGGATCTAACCCCACTTCGGGCTCCATGCCTGGCAGGAAGCCTGCTTCTCCCTCTCCTTCTCCCCCTGCTTGTGTTCCCTCTCTTGCTGTGTCTCCCTCTGTCAAATAAATAAACAAAATCTTTATTAAAAAATGCTTTTTTTCCCCCTAAGATTAGTTTCCCAGGTGCCAGTCCTGACCTGGGCCAGCCCTCACAGGAGAAACACTCTGGGCGTCGTCCCCTGACCTCTTGAGGAGCTCCTCCAGCTCTGTGGATCAGTGGTTTTAATGTTCTCAGGAGGGTAACCTTTTTTGGTCATGATCTGTTCAGGGCTTTGAGATTATGATGGTCGCTGTCATGCTTGTGTTCGGGTATCCATGGCCCAGTGCCAAGGAGTCATAGGGGTTGTGTTCCCACCTCCCCGGGCTTGTGTGCTCCCCACACAGCTGGTTATTCCCCACTGGATGATGGTCCTCACTCATGGCTGAGCCCGAGGGAGGGATGCACAGACTCCACACCCCAAAAGAGGGCTCCCTCCTCCCCTTTGGTTTCTCTTTCAAGGGTACAGACTTCCTTCCTGCCCCACTTCCACTCAGGAATGAGCAGTCCTCGGACACACATGCGGCAGTGACAAGGTGGGGCCCACCACACTTCTGTCCCACACACCCCCCCCCAGATCCTGGTGGTGACGCAGGCAACACTCATCAACTTTGGCTTTCTCCAGTCACCGCCACCCCCTTCCTGGTGCTGGCCCTGTCCACGAGGAGGCAAGATTCTTGAGTGGGAAAATCTGTGATCTTGGAGCCAGGCAGAAGGGGTGTGCACCCTGACTCTGTAGAGGGCTAGCTGGGTGCCCTCAGCAAACTCAGGAGAGTCACCATGGCTCCAAGCCTCAATTGCCCATGTGGAAAATGCATATAAAAATACCAACCCTAGGAGCACCTGAGTGGCTCAGTGGGTTAAAGCCTCTGCCTTCGGCTCGGGTCATGATCCCAGGGTCCTGGGATCGAGCCCCAAATCGGGCTCTCTGCTCAGCAGGGAGCCTGTTTCCTCCTCTCTCTCTGCCTGCCTCTCTGACTACTTGTGATCTGTCTGTCAAATAAATAAATAAAAATCTTTAAAAAAAAATACCAACCCTAAATTAACATAGACCTCAGTGTCTCCAGATGAAGGTGCCCAGGGGACTTCTCCTTTTAAAGTCGTACTTCTGACTTGGTTCCTTGTGGTGGAGGTGGGGAGTGAGAGGTAGGACAGAGTGAGGAGTTAAACACGAAACCATATGTACCACAGCACTCTCTTCTAATTCACTCACACACAAAAATCAACGAGATGTAGGAATTGGCACACTTTCTCTGTGACGGTCCAGAGAGTAAATATTTTAGGCTTTTCGAGCCAGACGGTCGCTGTGGAAACTGCTCAGCTCTGGCCTTGCAGTGTGAAGGCAGCGGGCACGAGCAAGTGTGGCCAGAGCGGGCCAAGGGCACAAAACAGGGCATGCAGGATTCACCCCTGACCATAGTTTGCCAACTCCAGAATGGGGGAACCTGACCCACGAGGAAATTCTTTTTTTTTTTTAAATGATTTTATTGATTTATTTGAGAGAGAGAGAGCACAAACAGCAGGGAGCAACAGAGGGAGAGGGAGAAGCAAGCTCCGTGCTGAGTGGAGAGACCCATACAGGGCTCGATCCCAGGAGCGCTAAGATCATGACCTTAGCCAAATTCAGATGCTTACCCGACTGAGCCACCCAGGTGCCCCAAGAGGAAAAGTCTTAAAGGACCTGAGCAAACAGTATGAACATGCCAGTCAATGCGCTTCCTTCCTAATGAAATGCACGCAAAGTCATACAGCAGGGACGTAACCAGTTTCCACCTGGTGCCCTGGCAAAGGTCAACAGGGTGAGGGGCAGTAGACACTCGTACGTCGTGGCTTTGACCATATTTACCAACAGGATAAGTGTATAAGCCCTCTAGCCTAGGAATCC
>ML105969.1:48149-114698 GCA_003697995.1 Taxidea taxus jeffersonii | reverse complement strand
AAAAAAAAAAATTCCTTAAGAGAACAAAATGAAAATTCTACCCTAAGGACAGCTCCATTTCTGTAGCTATATTCACCATGCAGATGCACACCAGTCCACAAAGGGATGGATTGAATAAAACAATTCCTAAGTTCAAAATCAAGAAGTGCTTTGGTGGCAAGTCAATAAAAAGGTGAAGATCCAAGAGCCCACTTCAAGATTTCCTTAGCAGAGGCAGGGATGTGCCGTGTCAGCAAAGCTCGGCCAAAGCACTGCACTGGAAAGGACTCTTTGCCTTGACTGGTAGAGGAATGACAAAGGTAGAAGAAGCTGTGAACAATGGAGCATGTAACTTGTACTATTTGTTCTGCAGTACTGTTAGGTTGCTAAATTGTTAAATACAGAAATCCCGAAGGCTTCTTCCCAATTGATATGATCATCATTCCATAGGCCCAGTGTTATGCTGGATGTGGTCAAAGCTTATTTCAATGTCATCCAAACAAGCTATGCTCCCTGGCCATTTCTATTTAAACATCAATTTGTTAAAAGCAAAATCCCTTAAAATTAGTGATCACTTGACAATATTAAAATCACTCTAGGGGTGAGTTGGAGTGTCAGGTCTTATGCATCTTAGCCCAAAACTTCTGGATGCCTAGAGCACAGTGCCTATTTTCTTGGTCGGCAGAGCAGGAAGCTAGAGTCATCAACTGTGTCATGGTCATGTCATGGCTGTGTCACCGACGATGCTAATCCAGATGAAAATGTTCTCATCTGATTAGACTTGAATAACTGGGATACTTGTCAGGCATATGAATTTATTCCATGGCCTGAGTGGTGGGGCTGGACTTTCGTCTGAGGGATGGAGCCCTAGGGAAGCAATGCCATCACGGCTATGATGGGTGCTGCCCTGCCTCCCTCTGGAAAGAAGCTGGGGCAGGTTGTGTTGTGTGGGAGGTGAAAGGCTTTCAGAGTTTTAGAGGCTGTGATAATAGCAGAGGCCCCACTCAGGAACACAAGGTGGTTGGGGGTGCACCTCTGGCCCCATCCAACCCAGGGGTCGCCATGCTGCCTGACAGCACGTGTCTCTTGCAGGTGCTCCTGGGACACTGCTTCTGCCAGTGTCTCCTGCTCTTCTGTTCTCAGACATTGTTCAAAAATTTTAAAAATACAAATAGTTGTGGAACAATCCTCAAGAGGAATGGAAAAGTGGGTGCTTCTAATCTTTGAGCTGTGGAGCGATTTTTTTGGGTCAATCCTGAACAAAGTCATGGGCCCATGCCAATTAGAAAGAGCAAGGGGGGAACCCCAAGTCCTTACTCCACTGACCTCAAATCGTTTTGAGTTATATAGACCTGGAGCCGAGGCATAAGTATGCCTCCACTTTCTCCTTAGCAAGATGGGGGATTCACAGTGCTTACCTGTTAGGGTTGTTCTAAGAAGACAAAGCATGTACCACCCTTGGCCCAGAGCTGCCACACATTAGTTAAGATGAAGAACACACCTACCAGCGTCTAAGGGACATGGCACCCCACATGTGAACCAAACTTCCAAATTCCAACCCTAAGTCTCCTTCTCCCATAGACTTCTCTGCCTCAGAAAATGGTAATTCCATTCATCCAGTTCCCCTGTCAAAAATCTTAGCCATCCTTGGCTTCTTAGAACTGAAAGCCATTGTCAGAGAACCCTGTTAGCTCTGACACTCAAGATATTTAGAACTGGACACTTCTCAAACATTGCTAACTGGTACCCTTGCTTCTACCGTTTTCCATCTGCTGCTAGAGTATTCATTTTCAAATCTGAGTTACATCATGCCACACTTTTCTTCAAAATCTTCAGCTTTCCATTTTACTCACACAAGCAAATGATCCCAAACCAAAAGAAACCGAAACAAAAAATCCCAGAATGCTTACCACCACCCAAGAGGCAATCATCCGTGATCTGTCCTGGCTACCTGCTAGCCTCCTGTCTCAGCCACTTCCTATCCCTGACACTTTCTTCAAGCCCCATGGGCTCTCCTGATATTGCTCAACATGCCAAGCAGACTCCCACGTCAGGGTCGTCACAACTTGCCATTCCCTCTGCTTGGGATATCTCATCCCAGCTGTTCTCATCAGCTAACCAACATTTCTTTTTCTTTTTTTTCTCATTAAACTTTTGTTTTTAAGAGTCTCAACATTTCTCTTTCTGTGTTCTGTGGGTTACTCCCCGTCCTTCTCAGAATGTAAATTCTGGGAAAATAGAGCTATTGTCTCTTTCTTCCTCTTCTAGATTGCCAGTGCTCATACTAGCACCAGGCACATAGTAGATGTTCAACAAATACCCATGGAATGATTGAATGAGTGGGCAGGGGGTGCCCATGCTTACCTACCCAACAGAAGTGATGCCACCTGAGAGTTTCCCAGCTCCCTGGAGGGAAGGCACTGTGTGAAGGCAAGGTTAAGTAACAGCATTAAGAGCAACACAGTGTATGACAAGGCTATACCTGGACCGAGTTGAGGTGACAGTAGCCATTCAGTGGAAACCTAATGACATGCGTTGAGTCGTGATTCCAGCCTGCATTGACGGAGTTACACATCACGTCGCCGATCTCTGGAAATACTTCTTCTATCAAGGATTTGTCACCGCTGAGTGTGATCCTTTCTCCAAGGTCTGGGGCGACACGCACCACTAAGCACTCACAGGGCCTTGAAAAGCGACCACTTTCTCTGTCCTGCTTCCACCTTTCCATCTCCAACAACATGGGCTGAAGCTGAAAGTATTTTGCTTCTTCATATAACAAAGTATAGTCCTGGAAAAAAAGAAGGGGGGGTATTTCACAGTGCAAAATACAAACAGGAAGCACTGAAAATGTCCACAGATAAGGGGTGATTTTCTCCCACTTCTGTTTTTCCAGTAATCAAAACTGCGTATAAGTTCTTCCCTCACCACGCATTTGTGTATGCATTCATTCGGCGATGAAAAAAGGAGCGTAAGGATATTAAGCGCCAGGCTGGCTCTCTTCTAAATGCGCCCCATAAATTAAGTCCTGTAACCTCGACAATTGCCCCGTGATTTTGCAACCATTATTATTCCCATTGTGCAAACAAGATGAGAAAGGCTGAACCCACGACTTTTCTCTTTCAGCAGAAGAGAGCCTCTGGGTATTTAAAATTGGTGGGGTGAGAACCCATTCTAAGCCCTCCTGATGGAGCCAGGCACAGGCTGCGGGTGCTGGTGCGGGTGCGGGAGGCGCAGGCGCACTGTCCACTGGGAGCCCATGCCCCCTGTCCCTTTACTCAGAACGCCTGCAGGGAGGCAGGGGGAGGTGCCAGCTGGGGGCGGGGCTGCAGATGGTGGCGAGTGGGCGCCCGATGGATGGGCACGCTGCTTCTACCTAAGCCTGGGTCCCCATCTCCGACGATCTGGGAGAGGTTGACGCACCTGGCCAGCTATCAGCGCTGCCATCCTACATACAGTGAGGGAGGCCAACCAGCCTGTGATCCCTGCAGGACAGAGGGGCCAGAAAGGAAACCCGGTCCCTTTCTGAAAGCACAACAATTAATCACCATTCTCTGAGCACGGTTTCTTTTTCTCTTACCTTAAAAACAAATCTACCGAATTAAACCAGCAATCTGGCAAGCAGGTATGAAAACACATGTCACTGAATGGGAGGACGAGGGAGGCTGAGGGGGAGACGGCGACATAGGAATGATGTTATCACGCAGGTCAGTAAAATGTCTACACGTAGCTATGACCACAATCATCAGTCGGTATGAGGCAAGTGGACACGTCTCCAGGCACAGGCGTTTCTGCGGTCCTTCCCTGGGCGGAGCTGGCAGGCAGTGCGTGGAGCATGCAGCCGAGCGGACACTGAGAGCCCGGGGCCTGGGAGCTGGCCGGACCTCTGCCATCTGGATGGGATGGGGGGTGGAGGCGATGACCACAAGAGAGCGGGTTTAATGTGGCACTTTGCTCTTTTTCTTGCAAATTAAGCAGGAAAAGCTGCAGCCAGCAGTTATTTGGGGCTTCCAGAGAAAAATGTGGAGAGGTGAGAAAGTGCCAGTGGGTTTCCAGCTGGACCTTCCACTTTCTGTGTTGAGACATTTGGGCCGAGGAGGATGCTGTCTGTCCCAGACCCTTCTCAGCAGAATGGACGGCTCCTGTATTCTGCCTTCTCCTGGCAACCCTGCTGGAGATCTTCCTTTCACACTCTGGCACCTGCTTTGCCTCCGGGGTGAGAACTAAGCTGAGGTGTGGCCACTCTTAACATAGGACAGAACTGAGCATGCCCCCCCCCACCAGCTTGAGGGCAGAAGTGGAGAGACTGCTGGTTCCTCCAGAGTATCTGGGACCCGGGGGTGGGGGGGCTGCCGACTGGGAAGTATACTGACTGTGAGACAGTGACCTCGATCTTTTTATCAAGATGACGGCTCTCAAGGAGATTTTAAAAACAGCACTGACAATTACACAAGCAACAGAAGTGAGCATTTGTTACTGCTTTTTATTTTCCTATGAGAATTAAAAATTGTAGCACAAGGAAGAACCTGGACTCCAGTGAAAATATGTCATCAAGTCTTCAATCTGAGATTATTGACCAACCTTGAGTTTACGGAGGAATCCTTTCAAACACTGCTGAACAGTGGCCATTAGCCTCTGATTAAATGCTTCCAGTGATGGGAAGCTTATTATCTAACAATGCATAGCATTTACTTTGTTGGCTGCTCTGATTACACTTCTGGAAATTTCTTGGTTAGAATGACCTGAATTCCCCTGTAATTCCAACTTATTCAAATTCATCAGGGGTTACAGTGATCCTAAACTTTCTTTGACATGTGAACCCTTCACACATTTGAAGACAACAGTTATGTTTTAATATCATTCAGGCTGAAAATACCCAATCTTTTCAGCTCTTTCTTATTTGTTATGACTTAGAAGTCCTCTGACATCTGGAATGTGCCTTTGTCAACATACTTCTGAAAACCCAAACCAGAACTGAACCTGACATTTCAGACGTGATCTAATGAGTGCACTGTAGAACCTTTGCTTGGCTGGGCATTCTTTATTATTGTTATTGTTGTTGTTATTATTATTATTTTGGCTGGACATTCTAATCAGTCTTAAAGCAGCCTGCATTCATCTTCTATGGCTGCTGCAACAATTACCACACACTGAGTGGCTTAAAACCACACACATTTATTCTCTTACAGTCCTGGGAGCTGGAAACCTACAATGGGTCATTAAGGTGGTGTTTCTTCTGGAAACTCTAGAGGGCAATCCATATCCTTGCCTTTTTCAGCTTGCACAGACAGCCGGCACTCCTTGGCCTGGGGTCCCGCATCACTCCTGCCTCTACTATTGTCACATCTTCTCCAACTCTGACCCATCTGCTTCCCCATTTCACTCAGAAGGACCTTTGTGAGCACGCTGGGTCCATCTGCTTGATCCACGATCATCTCCCCATCTCAAGACCCTTCACTTAATCACACCTGCAAAGTCCCTTCTGCCATGGAAGATGACATACTCCTGGCTTCCTGGAATTACGACGCGGACGTCTTTGGGGGGCCATCATTCTGCGTACCACACGGCATAAGATTGTATTAACCTTCTTGGTGTCTATTACCCTATCGGTTTACGTTTTGCTTACATGAAGTCTCCAGAACTTTCTACAAGAGCTGCTACTGAGTGAGGTCCTCTTACAGCATTTGTGAAAAATTTTAAATCCTCCATTAGTTATCCCTCTTCAAACTGCCTACTGCAGGTTCTGGAATTTGTTCCAACATACTGAGAAATGTCCATTCTTTCATCCAATGTTCTGCTCCCGCTCTCATTATTTTGGTCATTTTGAACCGAGTGTTCTGTTTCTGTATGTGAATCATTTCTTAAAAGCAATGACAGGAGTGAGCTACCTGCAGGCCTTGGTTCAGGCTGATGCTCAGGTAGTAAATGAAGACTCTGGCTATCTGAACAGTTATAAAACCTGTAATTCTGAGATCAGCCAGCCCCCAGTTGTGGTATTTGCTGGGTGTCTGGTTGAAATACCGTGTGTTCGGATGGGCCTCCCAGGGGAAGGCTGGACATGTGGGAGGGGCCCTAGTCTCCAAAACACCCAGAGATTCTCCTTATCTATAAAATGAGAGGAATAAATCATAGTGAAGTCACTATCAGGCCTGATACATGGAGTCTACATCCATGACAATGTCCTGATCCACCGGTCTGTCCACCATAACTGGAAGGTGTTAAGGCTGGCAGGACTTGGGGTGACAAATCCTCTAGGCTCACTCTGAATCCTCACCCCCCTTTTTTCCCCTCTGAATTCAGAAGCCACATGGGTAATCCACTCCGAGGTCTGGCCGTGGACTGACAGAGTGCTCCCTATACCATGTTGCCCATGTTCATCGTTCTCTGCTCCTGGAAAATTAGAGAAACACTGGCCCATAGTAGACTTCTGGCCCCATTCAGTGATTTCTCAAGGACTCTGCCAGTAGTTTTTAAAGTGTAGCTTAAAGAGGTCCCCTGAAGGTCATCCTGTACCCTGGGATGTAACTCATGGGCCTGGCCTTGAACCATCTCAGGCCACCAGGTGTTCCTGACCATCTCTACTTGACCATCTGGCTCCATCTCTCCTTTACCATGTTGTTCCTTCGGGTCTCCCCGGCAGATGCCGTCTGCGTTGAGCCAGCAGGTGCTAGAAAGTGGCCGAGCACGCGGGCTCTGCTGGACCATCAGCCCCACAATGTTCACTTGCCTCCAAGTGTCTCCCAGCTCAAAAATTAAAAAGGCCCTTCTTGTCGTTACTGTTTTCTGCACAGTTAAGCTCATACTGGCCATTTGTTTTCTTGGCAGACACCTTTTGATTTGTCTTTCTTGGCTTCCTAACACACGCTTCCAGCCTCAAGCTCATCGGAGAACTCCCTGAAGAGCAGGCTCAGTGCCCACGACGGCTTTCCTTAGGAACATCGTCCTCCTTTCCTTCCTCAGTCAGGATCAGTTAATTGTATTGTCTACGTCCCATATATTTTATTGTTTTATCAAGTTTCCCTTTAGACTCTCTGACCTCATGCTCATTTCCTTCTGCTTTCTGTATCTTTTGAAATCTTCTTTCTTTACACCTTGGTCCCTATCTGGCAACACCCTCCATTCCCTTCTTTGGCTTTTACAACCTCTAGACAACTCAGTCTCTCATCCTCAAGGTACAAGGTGGGACTGAGCAGGATTTTATAAGGCAGTAGCAAGTTTGGCCCCAGATTTTCTTTCTTTTCTTTTTCTTTTTTTTAAGATTTTGTTTACTTATCTTAGAGAGAGAGAGAGAGAGAGCATGAGCAGGGGGAGGAGGGTAGAGGGGGGAGGGAGAGGGAGAGAGAATTTCAAGCGGACTCTAAGTTGAGTACAGAGCCCCATGTGAGGCTCTGTTTCATGACCCTGAGATCATGACCTGGGCCAAGACCAAGAGTTGGACGCTCAACAAGCTGAGCCACCCAAGCGCCCCTGAGCTCAGATTTTCTTTTGAGGGAATGAACCCAAAGCATCCATATCTGCTTTCAGCAAAGCAACTCCAGAATGTACTAGATGCCATCATTCCTCTGCCCTGCTTATGTGCCAATTTTATCTTCTTTCATTTAGGAAGCATCATTCAAATTTCTTGCTTAGCCTCATATCCAGATAAAGGAAAACCTATTATCATGTTTAAATAACTTTAAAATCCTAGAATACATGTTTTTTTTAAAGGTTTTACTTATTTATTTGACAGACAGAAATCACAAGTAGGCAGAGAGGCAGGCAGAGAGAGAGGAGGAGGCAGGCTCCCCGCTGAGCAGAGAGCCCGATGTGGGGCTCGATCCCAGGACACTGGGATCATGACCCGAGCTGAAGGCAGAGGCTTTAACCCACTGAGCCACCCAGGCGCCCCGTAGAATACGTGTTTTTTAAAATAAATCTTTTTGAGGTTTATAGTGGTTTTTTGAGGCAAAGGAAGATCAAGATCCCGGGGCACCTGGGTGGCTCAGCGGGTTAAAGCCTCTGCCTTCGGCTCAGGTCATGATCTCAGGGTCCTGGGATGGAGCCCCACATCGGGCTCCCTGCTCGGTGGGGAGCCTGCTTCCTCCTCTCTCTGCCTGCTTCTCTGCCTACTTGTGATCTCTGTCAAATGAATAAATAAAATCTTTAAAAAAAAAAAGAAAGAAAGAAAGAAAGATCAAGATCCCATTTTACAGACAAACAAATTGAGCTTTTGCCAAGACCCTGGAGAGAGGGACAAGAAGGTAAATACGGGTGGAAAAAAGAAAGAAAGAAAGAAAGAAAGATCAAGATCCCATTTTACAGACAAACAAATTGAGCTTTTGCCAAGACCCTGGAGAGAGGGACAAGAAGGTAAATACGGGTGGACTCCAAAGTGCAAATGGACCAAGTTTTGAAAGCTGATTTTTTGATTAAATATTTGGATTTCAGAAAACATTCTCCCTAGAGGGAGGAAAGGGATATACAATGTGCATTCATTTCCAACTGCTGCTGTAAGAAATGACCACAAATTTGGTGGCTTAAAACAACATAGATTCACTCTTGTAAAGTCCAGGGGGTCCGAAGTCTGAGATGGGGCTTAGGGCTAGTTAGTCGAGTGGCCTGTCCTGCCTTCCTTCAGAAGGCTCTAGGGGACCATGGCTTTCTGGCCCTTTCCAGCATCCAGGGGGTGCCTGCATTCCTTGGCTCCTGGCCAACAATCACATCACTTCCTTCATCACCTCTTCTCTGACTCTGACCCTCCTCCTTCCCTCTCTCACTTGTAAGGACCTTTGTGACTCCACAGGGCTCACCTGGATTATCCAGGATAATCTCCCCATTTCAAGACTCTTAATAACTGCAAAGTCCCTTTGGCCACAGAAGGTCATCCATTCTGGGGATTAGGACGTGGACCTCCTTGGGGGTCATTATTCAGCTTGCCACACACATTTACTGGTCCTACCCAACAGAGGCTTATTTAGCTCCTAATGGCCTTGGAAGTTTTACAGTAGTTGGCACATCCTTCCACTCAAAAGGCAACTCAGCCACTTGTTCATTTTAAAATCTGTTTGTGTGCCAGACACCATGCTAGATGCTGAGGGTACGAAAAGGGTCTTCCTCTGGGGAACATGTCCAGTCCGTCCCGAGCCTCCCAGGCAGTGCTTGGCTCCCCAGAGGGCAAGGGTGTACATATCAGGGCGCCTGCAAAGCAGGGGCACCAAGAAAATGAGGGAAATTAAGGATTTTATATTTTACATTTCAAAAATAGAATCTAGGTAGTAGTCATAGGGAAAAAAATCTCTGTGGGACTTAACTTCCTTTAGTTTTAATTTTTTTGGTTGTGGTTTTTTTTGTTTGTTTGTTTTTGTTTTTTGATGGGAGGTGGGCCACCATAGATTTTCCAGTATTTCAGGTTTGGGGTGTCTAAAATTCTTAATTTCCTTGGCTCTGCAATCTATCTACCTATCTTCCTTCCCTCCCTCCCTCCCTCTCTCTCTTTCTTTTCTTTCCTTCTTTCTTTCGTTTTTCTTTAAAAGGACTTAATATTTTTACAATAGTTTTAGGTTCACAGTTAAAATTGAGGGAAAATAGGCACCTGGGTGTCAGTCTGTTAAGCGTCTGACTCCTTGGTTTCCGCTCACGTCCTGATCTCAGGGTGGTGAAATCGAGCCCTGCTTGGGGGGGTTCCATGCTCAGCATGGAGTCTGCTTCCCCTTTCCTGATGCCTCTATCCCTCCCCCTGCTCTCTCCCTCTTTAAAATAAAATCTATAAATACTTACACATATACATACATAAAACTGAAGGGCAAACACAGAGATTGCCCATACACCCATCTCCCACCAGAGTGGTGCATTTGTTACAACCAATGAGCCTACATGATCACCTGAAGTCCACAGTTCATACCAGGATTCACTTTTGCCACTGTTCAGTCTATGGGTTTGGACAAACATATAATGACATGTACCCACCATGAATGGCACCATACAGAGTAACTGCACGGCCCTAATCCCCTTTGTGCTCTGCCTGTTCATCCCTCCCACCCCCTAGCCCCCTTTCCTTTCTTCAAAGCCCAGAAAGCCTGGCCCACTTGATCCTTTTCCCCCTGCTACCAATGTGAGACTTCTGGCCAGGAGGCCTCCTTCCCATCCAGCAGCGCCAACTCCCACCTTCTCCTGACTACTCTTGCTTTTCCGGGGGCGGGGTGGGGGGAGGCAGGATATCCAGCCTGACATTCAGCCTGAATGGATTTCAGCTAGTAAAGGAAACAGAAGCAGTGGCAAGGTGTCCCCTCTCCACCTGAGCACTGTCTCCCTTCCCCAGCACCTGTCAATCTCCTAGAGAAAGGTAGGGTAGACACAAGGGATAATGATGGGGTGTATGTGGCAGAGCTGAGAGCAGATCCATCTGCATTCTCAAGCCACACCTTGGCTTGGCAAGTCACCAAGATACTAACTGCAGGGGTGAGACCTTGTGTGTAGGGCAGGGCGAGGGCAGGGGCTAGAGATGCCATCTGAGATGGTGCCGGGGCTGCTGCCGGCTGGCTGTTCTGCCTGCCTCCCAACCCTCCTCTTTGGGTGCTGTGGCTGGCCTTGCCTCTGAGGGGATGTCCTTGGGAGAGGGAGATAAGTGGCCCTGGGCAAGGGTCCTATGAGTCATAGTCTCTGCACCAGGGACCCAAGTATTAAGGGCAGCAGCTGAGACTACCGGCTGGGGCAGCCATCCTAAGAGGGCACTCTCTTAGGTACTGGAGAAGAGAATTCTTGGAGGTCTACCCAGCTGACCACTCTGCTTTCTCCAAGAAAGTCCGACCCTCAAGAGTGAGCTCCAGGAAGCCACATGTGCTTGCCACAGCAGACTGGCCAAAGCCTCTGCCCTGGGGCCCCTAGAGCCAGTCAGACGGTCTCTGCAGAACCAAGGACGGGGAAAGAAATCCCCAGCACTGTTGGGCAGAGCCACAGACATCCCTCTAGAAGGAGTTTGTGTCGTCCCAAGTCTGAGGGCCTCAGAGTCACCCTGGGAGAGAATGCTCCCGCTAATTCTATGTGATAAGCTTCCCATAAAAACTTCTTTCCTCTCTTTCTTCCTGGTTCTCAAGTGGGGCTGATTTTGACCCTAGAGGACATTTAGCCAAGTCTGGAGACAGTCTGGGTTCTCCCAGCTGGGAGAGGGGGTGTGTGCTATTGGCATGTGGTGGGTGGAAGCCAGGGATCCTGCTTAACATCCTGTAACACAGGACAGCCCCGCCACGGAGAACGATCTGGCTCAAAACGGTAACAGCGCAAGAGGAGAAACTCGGACCTTGACTGAGATCGTTAACAAATGTGGTAGCCTTCAAACACGTATAGTTACTAATGCCATGTAATATGAGGTCCACAATATCACCAGAGATGTCTTCTCACCAAAATGTTTACCCTAAACCCATCAGGCCTTCAGATATAACTTGCAGTTTACAGGGATCAGAGGTTACAGTAACGAACCAAACTACCTACGACAAGGCGGCCAGACAAATCCAGAAGGGGAGGGGCTCTCTGTGGGGCACCTGACCCGGTTTCTTCAGCGAGTTGGCATCATATAAAAAGTGACAGACTTTGCTAGGTAATAAAAGGGAGGAACATAACTGGATTCAATATGCGGTCTCACATCAGACACCATCTTGGAGAAACCGCCTGCAAAGACAGGCCGGGGTCAAGCTGGGAAATCTGAATATGGTTCCAGTATTAGAGAAAGTCTGATTTTATAGAAATAGGAAGACAGAGATTACTGTCTGAAGTAAGGATAGGAAAAGAGCCAGAAGGTCATGCAAAAACTAAGGTTTTAATACTGGTAATCTCCGACAGATGGGAATATGGGGCTTAGACGTTTTTCAAATTTTCTACAATGTGCATATCCTTTTCTATAATACTAACAGCTTATTAGAAATAGCAGATACATTTTTTTAAAACTTAAGCCAGGGATAGGTAAGTTGTGGACTGTCTATTAGCAAATTTTTCTTTATCTTATCCATGGACATTCAACTGTGACCATAAAAGATGCTAGCAACGTGAGGGACACTTACCCAGGATATTCAGAACACAAGGCTAGAGAAGAGGTAATTTTTTGTGATTCCCCATCAAAAAGGGAACCAAAGTTCTGGACTCCTGGTGTACTGGGAATTACAAATGTGTGTGTGTCTGCCTAGACCACACACATATGTAAGCAGAAAATGAAGCAATGATGAACAAGTCCTTATCACTGGGAGGAGGGGAAACAAAGGACAGTCACCTCCATAATAAAGCAATGCAGGGAAGTTCTACAATCACTTACTAGAGAACAGATTCCAGTGGCTTCCAGCGGAAGCAGGGCACGAGCGGCTGCCACTTCAACGATGACCTAAATCAGTAAGTAGGGATCTAGTGCATACAGCATATGTGCACGATGGCATTTTAAGGGTAAGGTAGGACACTCTGATGTCAGTGTTGCACACATTCACTCAAATCACCATTAAAGAGCTGGAGAGGGGAGCCAGAAATCAAGGAACGCTTTCCCTACCAAACCTAGTTAAGACAGATTCTCTCCTCGTGCCGTGTCCCTTTTCCCAGGTTAGGAAATGGACTCCGACGAGGAAGAAAGCACCTGTTGTGTTGTTCGGACGGGCAGACTGAGAGCTCATTTGTGTGCGGGTCTGCATTTGTGGTCGGCACAAGCTGCTTCAATTCCACCATCAGCCAAGGAGCCAAGGGGCCACCTCAGCTTCCACTCTCCTCCTCCTGCTCCTTCAGGTTCCAGAATGCCCTGTAATTTATAGCCTGTCGCCTGGAGGTTCCATGGGAAACATTTCAGGGCCCTGGGAGACGTGAGTTCCATTTGACAAGCTTTTTGTCTTTTTCCCCAAGCGTGTGGTACAGCTAAATCCTTGGGCAATTAATGGCTATGTTTTGCACTTGGAACTGATGAACAGCAGGGCTCTGGAATCCTCAGGGAGCTCGAAAGGTGCAGAGAGGTCACCTTGCCCATCCTAGCCCACCGGGTGGACCCTTAAGGGACTGTCATCAGGGATCAGCCATAGCTTAACTCCCATGAGGAAGTCTGTCTCTCCACATCTAACTTCAATGCTCTCGAAAAACAAAGTAACACCCTGAATGGGTTCACAATACCTAGTTCCATTTCTGGGACACACTACAACTCACAACAAATGGCTGTCGTCACGTTCTAACTGTAAGTCTCCATCAGCTGCTTTGTATTTCCTGGAGTCTGCATCTTTTTTAATCATGGGATTATAAATTAATATTGTACCCATGTAAGTTGCTTAGGATGATGGTATTATACACACGTTTTTTAATCTGTCCTTTCGTCCAATAAATTAGTGTATTGCTTCTGGTCTCCTGTGACTCCTGCTAAGTTAATTAATACTAAGTAATTATTATGTGCCCAGTACACAATGTCCTTTAGAAAACATAAAAAGTCCATGCCTGGGAGACCCTTACAAGGAAGAGAGTCCATATATATATAGATATGGTATGTATATATAGATATGGTATAGATATATAGGTATGTATATATATATGTAATCTCCAGAGTTTGGATGTAAGAAAGTATATGAGCAGGTATGGGATAGGAACCAGATCTGGTTTGAATGTGGGTCTCATGCCATTCCTTTATGTATCCATCCGTGCATTCACTCACTCATGTCATAAACCTTCACATGCTTCCTATATGCCAGGGCTGAGCTACTGGGACAGTTGCTGCTGGCCAGCTTCCCCAACAACTACTCCCAGCTCCTAGCCCTTGCTCATTTCTCTCACTACAAAAGCTAAAAAAGAAAAATACCCCTTTCTTAGCTTCCTTTGCCTGTCAGAGAGGCTCAGTTCTAGCCACTGACCGATAAAGGGAAAGTCTACTGGGGAATCTTCTGACAAGGACAAAAATTTTGTGAGTTAAAAAGGTTTTTGGCCCATTTTCCTGCCCGGAATGAGGATGTGATGCCTGGAGCTGCGACAGGCACCTTATGACCTTGAGGCGACAAGTGTGAGGCCAAAATGTCAACACTGAAGATGGTAAAACAAAAAGAGAGTCCTGGTCCCTGATGACACCACAGAGAAGACACCACTGTCAAAACCATGGGCCTCTGATTTCTTATGTGAGAAAAAAACAAAGCTCCATTAGTTTAAGGCATTAGTTTAAGAGCTGATTGGCTATTCCAACACCTGTAGCCAAAAGCATGTATAAATTATAGTTGGGTACACAGAGCCAGACTGTGAAGGCATAATACAAATGTACATGTGTGACCACGGGGAGAATCGCAGGGTACAGGCAAACCTAAGCTGGACTAGGCAGGGATGGCTTAGTAATGAATACAACGAGCCTGGATAACAGATAAAAGGCCAGGGAAAGAGAGTTCGGCAGACAGAATGGTCTCTTTGAAGGGGGCAAGAACATGGTGTCCTTGTGGAACTAAGGAAAGTCCTGTAGGGCATATGTGTAGGTAAGAGCTGGGTGTGTGGGAGGGTGCAGGTAGAGAACACGGGCTGGAGTATTCTGGGTCTTGTGGGCTCTGACAAGGATATGCTGCTTTGCTCCATGAAAAATGAATGGGATGCCTCTGTAGAGTTATAAGCAGGAGCTAGTCATGATAACTCTACTTTTTTCAAAAAGTGTCCCTTGGTGAGGGATGGGGTAGGAGATGGCAGAGGAGGGGGAGAGGGAGACAGTTGTGGCTATAAAAGGGCAAGGGGAGGGATCCCTGCCATGATGGAAATGGTCTGTACCTTGACTGTATCAAGGTCAACATCCTAGTTGTGCCATTGTACTATCATTTTGCAAGTTGTTACTACTGGGGGGAACTGTGTAACATAGGATCTACTATTTCTTCTTAAAACTACATGAGAGTCTACAATGATCTTGAAATAAAAAGTCTAATGAGGAAATGTCTCCCGGTTTCAACATGGAGAGAAGATGCAAGGGGGAAACGGTGGGAGAGGGAAATCGATTAGGAAGCTACTCCAAGTCATCTAGAGAGCTGGGCTTTGGATAAGGAGGTGGGATGAGAAGAAGGAACTGATTCGAGAAGTATCTGGAAAGTAGTACAGACTGGCTTGCTGATGGATCGTGTTTGGGGGGTGAAGACAGGGACAAAGGGCAGAATGACTTCCAGGTTCCTGCCTAGAGCAGGCAGGTAGATTCTGACATGTTTTACAGAGATGGGACACAAAACAAGGGGGCAGGTCCCACAGTGGTAGTGGGGTTGGCGGGGGGCAGCTTATGACAGGGCAGCTTGAGGAGCCAATGAACTCTCCACATAGAGATTCTCAGTGGTCATTTGGAAATGCAAACACCTTCCAACAGAACTAAAAGTGAAATGTCCTTCCTTCACCCCTTCCCCCAATTCCACTGCATTCCTTCTAGGAAAACAAGAGTGGTAAGGAAAACACAAGCCCCCTGACTGTTGCCATATCACACTTTCAGCCCTTCCTTTTCTAATCGCTTCCTTGCTCTCCGACACGGGAAGCCCAAACCTGATTGGTGAACATCTGACATTCGAGGCGCCAGGTCTGATTTCTGGCGGGAGCCACTGCTGAAGTCTGTGTCCCCGTACAGCAGGTCCCCTCCTCCTCCCTCCCCTCATGCCCTGTGTCCAGTGCAGAACTCAGCCCCACTTCCTGTCTCCATGTGGGGCCAGAGCCTGCTTTCTAGAAGCAGTCCCGACTTTCTTCCTGGCTCTCTGCTCTGCCTGCAGCTGGTGTAAGGCCGGCTGCCTACCCCCGGCCAGCTCCCTCTGCTCGTGTCTAAGCAGGTGTGTCCCCAGGCTTACACTAAGGGCTGCAGGTGGAAGACCTCCCTCTGGCCTCTGCGTGAGATGCTTGCCCGTGAGTGAAGTGGAATGAAGGGAAGGCAAGAAAGAGGTTCAAAAGTTGGCACAGACAGGGAAAAAAAAAAAGACACATTCAAAATTACCCCTGAAAACCCTCCAGGAAGGTGCCATCTGAGAAACAGACTCCCAATATGTTTTCCTTCTGGAATTGGAAGAGATCAGCACTGACAAAGTAGCTTACTTTCGTAAGGAGCCGTGTTGCACAAACCAACTTCATCTGTCTTTAAAGCCGGAATGGCACTCAGCACCATCAGAGGTGCACTCTGGGAGGCCCCTGGGCGCTGCCACTGGTGGGGGAGCCATGGGGTCACGTGCTGCCTCGGGCTAATTTCATGGCTGCCGGAAGTGCCCAAGCTCGCTAGCTGCAGTTCTGACTCTTTCTCTCCCATTTCCTCACCAAATGTATACTTGGCAGGTACCCCACTGCTCAAAATCCTGAAGGAGAGGATGGACGGAGGCTCCCCTCCCACTGAGTCCCTACTATTTGGGATCTAATCTTCTAGATCTTTTTTGTGTATTTACACACACATATTTTTTTACATAAATACGAATATGGCTATGCATCTTTTGAAACTTAGTAGTTTCACTGTATGACAAAAATCTTGGTGATTCCCCCCACCACAGTAGAGCTATTGGTAAGTATGTGCCATTGCTGAACATTTTTTTTAGTTGTATCAAGTTTTTGCTCTTACAAATAATATGAGCAAAATAAACATCCCACATACATATATCTTTGCATATTTATGTAACTATTTCTAGAAAATAAATTAACAGGCTCCAAACTGCTTGATCAAAGAGTATGTATGGTTGAAAACTTAAGAACTATTGAACTGCCCTCCAAAAATGTTTATTCCCAACCACAATGTATATCCCCGACACTGTATATTAACAATTTTTTTTACATTTTTGCCAATCCGATAAATAAAAAGGGGTATCTCAATTTTTGTTTCTTTGAGTCTATAGAGATTATATTATCTTTTCAAATGTTTATAGGCAATTTCTATTTTTTTCTTTGGGAGATTTCTGTTTCTATCCAAAAATGTTTTCATTGGATTATCTGTAGGTTTCTTATAGATTTTAGGAACCTCTCTTATTAATGATATTAATCTTTTATTGTAAATATTTCCTGTTGTCTAACACATGTCTTTTATTTGTATGTGGTTTATTTATTTATTTATTATTTTTTCATATGTGGTATCTTTAATTCAACTTTTTTTTAAAAAGGCTATGTTCTGGGTATTAAGTCTTCCTTGCGTAGGCCCTCTCTGCCTCAAAATTATGCTTTCAGAAATTCCTTTATTTTTTTCTGACTTTTTTTACAGTTTTAATTTTTATGTTTATTTCTGGAGTATCTGTGAATTTGACATGAGATATGGCTTTGGCTTTACACTTTTTCCAAATGTCTCTGCGCCAACTATCTCAGTGCCAATTACTCATTATTTCTTTGTTTTCCCATTGATTGAATTACCACCTTTCCAATATACCAAATTTCTTTATACACACATCTGTCTCCAGACCCTGATATTTTTTAATTACTCTAGCTCTCTAGTTGTTCTGATGTCTGGTAGGATACATCTGCCACAGCCTGCCACGGCCACCACTATTATCACCCATAATTATTTATTTAGCTTTTCTTAAGCTCTGTTTCTTCTACATACACTTTATAAATGGATCAAATTTCATTAAAGAAAACTGTGACTTAAATGGGTTTGTTCTGAATTTATCATCTGGGGACAGGTGACATCTTAACAATATAAGTATAAAAATAATATAAAAAATACAAAAAATAAAATCTTCCCATCCCAGAACACAGAATTTCCCTTTAGTATGTAACTTCTCTTTTATATTTTATGTAGAGATCTGCACTTTTCTTAATCAGACTTTGCCCATTTCTTGTTCGGTTTGTTCCTAGATATTATAAACTTTTTATTATTTATTTATTTTATTATTTATTTATTGTTACTATGAGTGATAGATATTTCTATTATATCTTATGACTGGCTCTTGCTATTCTGTAGGAAAGCTACTGATTGTGATATATTGATCCTACGTAGATGCCTTAATGAGTTCTTCATTAGTTCTAACAGTATTTAGTTGATTCTTTAGGATCTACTTAAAGAATATTAACAGCTGCAAAAATTACATTTGTGTATATTTCCTTCTAAAATTAACACTTTCTACTTGTTCTTCTTATCTAACCTTTGTTACTAACTTCAAAGAGAGCAATCTAAAATTTTACTGTCAAGTGTAATACTTGCTTTAAATAGCTGGGAGAAGAAGTCTATTAAGCTAAGGAGGTCTCCTTGTATTTCCTACCATACTAAGACTTAGCAGGAGTAAGCTTTGAATTTCATCAATTTATTTTCAATGTGTTCAAATAAATTATAATTCAGTCTTTAAATAAAATGAGCCCTCACTGGTCACATAAAACGTTAAGGACCATATCCTCTATTTCAGGAAGACAGTGTAACCATGTCAGCGACCTCCGATGCCATGAGAGTTGGTAATACGTTAAAAATGTAGAGCTTGAAGTGTCTTGGGGGGGAGCATATCAAAACAAATCACATATTTAATGCTATTGGTAATTTAACGTGAATCCCTCACCTTGAAATCATCAGGAATGAGGAGTTTTGATGTTCGTAGAAAATTCAAGATATATCTGAACATCTGTCCATCTCTGTCAATGAAATAATGCTGTTTGAGACTGTCCAAAACAATGGGCTCTGTACCATCAAAAAGTCTTCCGATTCTGTGATAGAAAAGAGGGAACAGTGAGAACAATTAGAATCGACTGGCCACTAAAACTAAGCACTATGGCTCTGTGTCACTGTCAAAGGCAGCAGTTTCAAAGATGGCGGTCAGGAAACATCACCTGGTACATAGTTACGCTTCTTGGAGAAGTACTGGTATTTGCTTGATAAATATTTTAGGACCAGACAATTCAAAATAGTCTCGGGCTTTTTCAAGCAAATCCTTTCATTCACTGTCTGGAACCTGTAGAGAAAATGTCCCTGACATGGTGATTACGGCTAAATGCTGTCACTGTGATGGACAACCCTTTCCCCTGGGTTACTTAAAACCAACTTCTCTGCTACTTTAAAAAAAAAAATGTTATTGCTCCAAAGTGTCTTTTCAACAGATTCTACAGAGAAAGCAATTTAGTTTTTAAGAAATCTGTTTTCTGAGCTTTCCCCACCCATGAATCACAAACTTTCCAAAAATAAAGCAATGCCTATATGCTAACATCTATATTTAATTATAGAAAGGAGTCATTGAAAATATCACTCATCTAAGAGAATATGTTTTTCCATTAACAATATACAGTCTAGTTTCTTAGGTCTCAGCAAAAACCATCTGTCACAGCCAGGCATCATTATAAAAAAATAAATACTTGACCACCCCCAAAATATGACCTAGTACTGGAACACGAGTGGCTCTGGGTCATTTTTAAAAACGGGAATCCACGGTATGTTTTTCCCATTTATAGAGTTAACATTTGAACAATGTACTACAGTTAAAGCATTCTGCAACCATTCATTATCATTTATCCCTTTAAGGACAGCTGAACCTACATATTTCAGTATATATTCAGTTAATACAAAGCAGTCACATTGTGCCATAAACAAGTAGACAGCTGGCTGACGACAAATATCGTATATCAGAAAACAGAACTTACACAATAAAAATCACTTCCTTGACCAAAAGTTGCATTGCACTTTTCACTAACAGTGTAGGTAGGCAAATGGCTCTATTTTTTTCTTGAAAAGCTTTTTTGGAACTCATACAGTCTATCTCTGATTTGGAACATCATTTTATTGTTTTGAAGACAATTTTGAAATCACATGTTGAAATGTGACAGAGGTAATGGTAAATCGATACTTTTACCCCTCCTAAAATACAACAAACAAACAGAAAAATAAAGAAGCTGCTTCCCCTCCTTTCCCCAAAAGAAAAGCTTGGGAATTTCTTTTAATAAAAAATTTTCAAAGATAACTAGAAAACTCACGTCCTACCTGAAGGTAGTAAGTGCAAAGAAGAGAGCAACTAATTACAATCAGGTCATATTTCTTTTTTTTGACAGAGAGAGTGAGAGGTCACAAGTAGGCAGAGAGGCAGGCAGAGAGAGAGGGGGAAGCAGGCTCCCTGCTGAGCAGAGCGCCCAATTCGGGGCTCCATCCTACGTCCCCGAGATCATGACAATCAGGTCCTATTTCTAAAACTCAGTGTTTTTCTCAGCTGATGTTTTTGTCCAACTTTCCACGAATGGAGGGTGATTCACAATTCCTTCCTTCCACAGTTTTATCCAGGGTGTGGCTCCCAACCATCCTAGGACTCCTTCACCGCAAGCAACCTGGTCATTCATTTCCCATTAACACATCAATCAAACAGGCTACAGAAAGAAGCAGTGAAACTAAAACACACTTAGTCACTTATTTATAGTGTTTCCAGCACAGTTTGGTGTAGGATGGGAAAGAATGAGACTTGTTTGCTTATTACTAAGACATTTTACTCTTCATTGTTAGCATGATAAACTTACATTTACCAGGGTACAGGGGACGGGGGAAGAAAAGGGAGTTCTTTTTACTAAGTGCTGTCCAGATAACATGCCCTATCCTTAGCACTTCACGGATGTAAAGGATCCATTATCCTCCTTTTAAAGATGAAGAAACAGGCTCAAAAGGACGAGTAACTTGCCCAACTAGTTAAGTAGCATTGGAGGATTTGTGCACAGTCTATTTGATCTTAAAGGGGCCTCCCTACAATGGATGGAATGAAAAGAATTGCCACTATCGAAGGAAAGCTTCCGATCTAGAGTTTTTACTTTCTATCTTCTGTTTGTTTAGCAAGAGCTTTGCAATGAAATCCAAGCGTGTGTATCGATCACTTCTGTGGCCTGTAATATATCAGTACCAGTGACTGCAAGCCACTTTAGTCACGAGATGAAAAGCAAACACTTTATTCTTAAGTAAGCCCTATGCTTCTTTTCTTAGAAGCTCAATTCCAAAATCTAGCCCTGGATGCGCTCTGGTACAGCATGAGTGACTGGTCAATCTCTAGGGGGTCAACAAGTAAGGGAGGAACCGAGTGGTGAGGGGAATTTGGCTGGGCCCTTTCCTAGCTGTGACCTGGGGGAACAGACTTCTCTGTATCTCCATTTCTCTTATAATAAAATAATGTCTGGGGACGCCTGGGTGGCTCGGTTGGTTGAGCAGCTGCCTTCGGCTCAGGTCATGATCCCAGGGTCCTGGGATCGAGTCCCACATCGGGCTCCTTGCTCGGCAGGGAACCTGCTTCTCCCTCTGCCTCTGCCTGCCTCTCTGCCTGTGCTCGCTCGCTCTCTCTCTCTAACAAATAAATAAATTAAATCTTTAAAAAATAAAATATAATAAAATAATGTCTGTTTCGGGGCGCCCGGGTGGCTCACTCTCTTAAGCCTCTGCCTTCCGCTCAGGTCATGATCCCTGCTTGCTGGGATGGAGCCCCACGTTGGGCTCCCTGCTCAGCCGCAAGCCCGCTTCTCCCCGCCCCTCACCCCCGCTCATGATCTCTCTCTCTCACACATAAGTAAGTAAAATATTTTTTAAAAGTATGTTTCTTTGATAAAATTGCCCTTTTCCTCGGGGTTGGTGAGAAAAAGCAACCGGGGTCATGGCGCGCTCACACACAGCGCTGCAGGAGAAGGAGTCCCAAGCTCGCCAACAACGATTTCTGTGGAAGCACGTCTCAGAAGACAGCAGGCACTCGGAACAATCTGGGCGTTGGTGTCTTGTGAAAGACCTCAGCGACGTGGGAGAGACGTGCCATTTAAAAGGCTTTTAGGGTGAAACAGCCCCCAGCAAACCCCACCTCTGGCAGATTCGGGAAACCGGGCCTCACTGCAATGAGAAGCACCTTCGCAGCGCACGTGGCCGAAATGGAAGGAAGTCTGAGAGGAGGCCCAGTGAGGGCCTGGGAGGTGGCCGCCGTCCCTGGGCGAAGCACTCGGGGGAAGCTGGGTCTCCCGTCAGAATCACTCAGGCTGAAAGAGGACGGAAGCTACGGAGAGAGGGCTGGTGACCACCCCACTAGTGAGGAGCCTCAGCGAAGTGCACAACCAGGCGCGGGGCGGCGGGCCCGGAACCTTCTTCGCTCCCGGAACCTTCGCCGCCAGCTCGCGCCCGGCCCGGGAGGTTGTGCCTGGAGGACCAGGAAGAGCGAAGGGAGAGGCCCCAAGATGGCAGCATTTCCCCCCATCTCTACCCCCGCCCCCGCCCCCACTCCGGGCTTGAGACGAGTGGTCTGGGCGGGAGCTGAGAGGGAAAACTCTGGAGAGAAGGGCAAGGCTTGGGAAGGGAGAGCCCGCCAGCCTCGCCAAGGCACATTACCGTCGGAGGAGGAGGGCCTCTCCGAGGAGGAGGAGGCCCCATATTTGAGACACCAAATGTCAGGAGTAGTAAAGGGCAATGTTAAGCTGCTGATTTTTTCTACTTTTTAAAAGGAAGCACGTTCTGAGCTGTGAAAACAATGCCGAAGGACAGGGCGGTGCCGGTGATCGTAAAATGGCGTCCTGGGGTCTGTTCTGAATGTGCCGTGGCAAAGTATTGTTTGGCTAAGCAAACCAGAGGGGGAACATCGGCATGGGCTGTATTTCTTGTGGACATATGAATGGAGTTACAAATCACACTGCAGTGATTTGTAAACTCCGCTGCCTGAAAACTATGTGGAACTGATTACAGTTTACTAACCTTGGAGAACATTCCTGTTTTCCAACTGACCAAGGCCAAGCTGGCTCCGGATGATGTATGGCCGCCTTGGTGTTTGGTGTGTTGTTTTGTTTTTGACACTCAACTGAACCAAACAGCAATGCTCAGAAAAACGTCCTTCCACGATTGTATTTTTTTACATTTATTTTTTAACGTTTTGGACAATTTCAAAGGTAGGCCAAAGCAGAGAAAATGATATAAGAGACCCCCAGTTGTCCATCTAGCTTCAAAATCTATAAACTCTTGGCCAACCTTGTTTCACGGATACTTCTATCACTCCCTCTCTCCTAGTGGAATTTTTATAGTAAACCCCAAACATCCTGTCATTTTATCTGTAAATATTTCATTAACTAATGAGATTATAATAAAGTTTCACTAAAAATGTACATTAAAAGATACTGAAATATATTTCTCTGGCTTTTTAATATTAACACTGCTGATTATTGTTTATGGAACAAATAATGCAGGATCAAATCTCCAAGGAAATTAAGCTTCTTCTTGTGGAAAGTTAAGTCTGGTTCCCCACTATGGCTTCCCCTCCCTCTGGTATTAAAGAATGGTCTTAAGTGAAAGAGAGGATAGGGATAGGGCCCGATATACCTTAGTGTGACTCTGTCATTAAGAATTTATTTTTTCGGGGCGCCTGGGTGGCTCAGTGGGTTAAACCTCTGCCTTCGGCTCAGGTCATGATTCCAGGGTCCTGGGATCGAGCCCCGCATCGGGCTCTCTGCTCAGCGGGGAGCCTGCTTCCCTTCCTCTCTCTGCCTGCCTCTCTGTCTACCTGTAATCTCTGTCAAATAAATAAATAAAAATCTTTAAAAAAAAAAGAATTTATTTTTTCTGGGGCACCTGGGTGGCTCAGTGGGTTGAGCCTCTGCCTTCAGCTCTGGTCATGATCTCAGGGTCCTGGGATCGAGTCCCGAATCGGGCTCTCTCTCTGCCTGCCTCTCTGCCTACTTGTGATCTCTCTCTATCAAATAAATAAGTAAAATCTTTAAAATATTAAAAAAAAAGAATTTATTTTTTTCTTGTGCATTCATTCATAGGATCTGGTTTCTTTAATTTATTGTGACTCAGTTCTTTAAGAATTTCCCTTTATTGTGCAATCATTCAATCACTTATTCTACCCATATTCACTGAGCTTGACCATGTGAAATACAGGGAACGCAGTGGTGAATAAACCACACATTCCTTGATTTCGTGGAATTTTCCAGTCTGTGGAGCTGGGAACGCAGATCAAGCACAGTGTGTCACTGGGTACATAGAGTGGATTATGGGAGTACATAGGGGATGTACTCAACTCAACTTTGGAGAGGCATGGGAGAAGGAGAAGTTCAGTGGAGACCTGAAGGACAAGCAGAAGTTAGCAAGTGCCAGGGTGGCAGGTAAGGTCAGGTAAGAAAGGAGAGGGACAGGAAAGACAGAAAGTCTTGAAGCTAGAAGAAACCTGGCATGTGATTACTCCCCCCCCCTGGGGCACAGTCAGGCCACCTGAAAAATAAGGCCTGAGCAGCAGAGTCAGATCATGAAGAGCTGCATAAGCCACATCAAGAAGCCTGGATTCGGTTTCCAGGCTGATGGGGGCTGATGTCAGGCTATGCTCTCCAGTGATGTTAAGGAAAAGAGCAATTTAGAAGTGAGACTGAATGAAACACCAATCTGAAATCACATCTCAAAGACGCAGCTTGTGGCTTATCCATATCCTTTCTCCTCTGACTTGCTTTTGACTGTGTTATCTGCATACAGGAATGGTTCTTAACCCTGGTGGCACACGGAATCACCAAGGGGCTTTTAAAAAATACTGCCAGATAGTCTGATGTAATTACCGCTTAGGGTTGGGGCCCAGGCATCTCCCCGAGTAAGTCTGATGAACAGCTGAGCTGAGAACCAGTGCAAAGGAGGATGAGCATAGACTAAAGAAGAAAGAGTCAACATCATGGACTTGAGAGGTTTTCAGTTAGTCATTCAGTCACTCTGAACTGTCACAGTACCTCTTCTGAAACTGCCAACCACACCTGTAGAAGTCAAAGATCTCCAGGATGACCTAGATCAATGTACCATTTTACAAATGGAGAAATGGAGTCCCAAATACGTAATGCTCAAGGATGCACAGCTGGCTAGACATAGAGCTGGCACTGAACCCACCATACTGTCCCTGGGGTAATGGGCAGAGGTCACGTTCAAGTGCACAGAGGCCAACTACTCTAATGCTAGTTACTATTTATTGAATTGTATTATGCGCCAAAGAGTGAGCTGGCTGTTTTATGGGCTGGATCTCATTTGGTTTTACAATGATCCCATGAGGTGGCCACATTATTCTCATTTCACAGATGAGGAATCTGAAGCCCAGAATGGTTGTCACTTGGCTTAAGTTACAACCTGGGTCTGATTCGAAAGACTCTGTCCTTGGCCAGTAATTTACAATGCCTTTTCATGGGCAATTTCTAGCAAAGAAAACAACAACTTAACAACTTTCCTTGAGGAATACATAATTTTTATAGTTCACTGGAGTTTGCTAATGTTGAACGTTATCCCACGAAAATTTGATGATTATCAACTTTATAGACAAACTATCTAATAGCTGTGAAACAAAACGTTAAGTCTCAGGGGCTGAGTGCAGGTGTACTGAGTAGGTCCCTTAAACTCAATGGAACCCAATCAAAACACTCCAAGACTTCATATGTTACTTCCAAACTATTGGTATAAGGTGAAGGGGCATAAAACGGGATGGAAAAGTGAGCATTCTCAGGACCATGAAAATTTCTGGGGAGAGGAATGACACATGAGGTTCCAACTCCATTTACCTTGCTGCTCATGTATTCCCTTATGTGCTATGACTCTACTTTTAATTCTGACACACCCCTGTGGGATTTGTCACTTTACAGCTAAGGAGAGGTTTCCAAAGCTTCCAAGGCTCCACACACCCCATTCTCCTCTTGCTGCCTGGTGAACACCCACGTGACATCAGGCACCATGGTGTATAATATGACACTGGGCCCTGTTTTACCAGAGGCAAGCGGGTTAATCCTTTCTGTTCTCCAGAGCCAGAACGCACATGGTGATTATACAGTGAGGGAGGCCGTAGGAGAAATCTGCAGTGGCCCAGGGCTGAGAACCAAGTGCCAAAGACAGACCAAGGGGTAAAGCTGGCGAGAAAAGGGCAGGAGAGAGGTGGTTGGGCTGTGTCACCCACTTAGCTTCCCTTTGCCAAGAAATGCCTTTTCTCCACTCCTGGGCTTCCAACCCATGGAAAATATGGTTTGGACTCAAGGAAAAGATCTCATTTAGTTTCTGGTCCAGATTTATTTTGCTGGGGAAGAGATTCAGGGGCAACTGACAAATTACCCCTTTTAGCATCTGGGGGATATTTTTAAATTATAAAAGTGAGACCCACTCAATGTTGAAAACTGGAAAAGTGTAGAGTTACGGACACAGAAGCAGCAGAACAGAAAAACAATCTGCCATTAGTCCCCCCCATTAGGACATTACTTTTTAAAAAACCCCATCTGAAGAGTGTTTTTCTTTGAATAATTTTGTTTTCAGAAGCACTTGGACCTTCATACTTTCTGTCTACTATTCCAAGCTGGTCTGTTATGTTAGTAAGTGATGTCTACTGGTCCAAGTTACATTCCCAACCAAGTTTCTGTCCTAATATTTGAGACGTTAAGGAAGACAGCATGGGGTACAGAGCTGGGTGAAGATGGGGGTGTTTGTGCCCGCACAATCTTGAGGGTGTGGGGATGGGGATGTGTCTGCATGTGAGAGGTGTGTGGACAGCTGTCACTGCAGGAAAACCAGACTCAGGATAGCGGATGTGGAGAGAGGAGGCAGCCCTGCAACCAGTGGGGTGCCTCTTCCCCTTTTCTGCTGAGATGGGAAAGGAGGGAAACAGTGGAAGGAGACATGCCAAATTGATACCTGAAATTTAGACCCTTGGAAGTTCAATATAGTCTCTCCATAATAAAAATGTTTTTCTTTAAAAAAAAAGGGGGGGGGTGATGCTGCGTATGATTATAATGTTTAAAAAGAAAGAAATCACCAGTCCACTTACTGTTTTAGAAGAAGCCTGAATTATCATTAACAGTGTTTAATATGCTTCAGGTGTTGTAACTGTTAGAACAATTCTAGGAAGAGTATTTTATAGTTCCCACACGTGGGAAATTTCCTCTATATTTCATGAACACAGATACAAATTAATTAAGAGCTTGTTATAGAAATGGACAGAAGTAATTTAAGAGAAGGGGGAAAATACCTTCTTGGTAAGAACAAACAAAACAAATTGTGTCTACTTATGGGGGAGTAATGTTTCCAGTACTGTTCCCTGAGGCAGCATCATTTTCTTAAATGATACATAGAACTGAAGAAACCAGGGGAAAAAGGAAAGGCAAGTCTAAAATATAAGAACTATGAGAGCAAAACAACTCTGGAACTCGGTATTTTGGAGAACTGATCACTGCTGGGAGTACTGACAGCTGAGGGGGAGTTTGGGGCCACTCAGGGGCCTGCTAATCCCCTAGGAATCTCATGAGTGCCCCTCAGCTAGGACTCTGACTAGAACCATTTTTCTTTTTAATTCAGAGAGTTACATTAACTGTTAACAATGAAAAATGTATTATTACAATTAATATATATTTTTTAACCACCAGAATTTATGTTAAGTAGGCTTTTTCTTTCTGCATTTATTGAATGCTGTTCATGTTCCTGGTGCTCTGCCAGGCCTTTTAAAATGAGTATGATGCAGTCCCATTGGGACTCAAGGAAGGACAGAGGGGGACCTAGCTAGCCCAGGGCAGGCAGGGAAGGCTTCCTGCAGGAGGCAAAGTCTGTGCAGGGTTGTAGGGATCATGAAATATAAGGAGATGGACACAGGGGCTCAGAAAAGGGATTTCAGTCAAGAAGGAACATGACAGTGGGAACACAGCAAGTGAAGAGCAGCTCTCTCAAAGTGCGGAGCTCATGGAGCATGTAAGGGCACCATTATTCCCAAGAGCTTGAGCATGGCGCTTTCTGGAGTGTCTTAGGAGCCCCCAACACATTCAGCCCAAAAACTCACAGACCTGGTTTTGAATCCTGACTCTATCATCTTTCAGACCAAATCAATGAATTTTGATTTATTCATCTGAGAAACGGGATACTACTTAGCCTGAAGAATTCTTAGGCGAATAAATGGATGTCCAATAAGAACTTTATTTCCTGAGAGTTCACTCTGTGGGGGTCATAGTACTGAGTACTCACAACACGTCTACGAGGGGGATACTATCAGCCCCCACGGGGTTGCCGTGGCCAGCTTCTCAGCCCTGAGGCCAGAACTGACACTCCGGCAGCTGGACTGCGGACCCCAGCTCGGAGCCGCTCCCTGACCGCCCGGCGCTCACTCTGCTCCTTGGCAGAGCACTGAGCCTGCCTGGCACGGGCTCAGGAGATGCTGACAGATTTTCATCCTTCGGCGATGGTGGGCTATGCCAAGATGGAATTCTGACTATATATGAAATCCTGCTGTGCATCTGGAATTGAAAGAAAACCTTCACAGTCACCTGGTCCTATTCTCTGGTTTGAGCAAATGCCTGCTTTAAAAATGATTTCTAGAGCTATTTTTCTAAGATCAGTCCAGGATCAAATCACCGTATCCTCCCCTGGGAGCCCACTTGGGTATTTTCGGCTCAAGCAGTTCCTGTCTAGGTTCGCTGTTGCTTTTTATTTGGGCAGGCATGCACGCATGCACAGGTGCACACGAGCCTGCCCCATCACCCACCCTGCCCTCCTCCCAACAGTCTGTTCTATATTGGGAGGGATTTTTGACACTCCCTTTTTCTTTTGATTTGAAACTCTAGAATATGTTTTCCATTCTACAATAATAATTACTCTTCAGAGAAGAAATGTTATATATAATAGCTAACATTTTTTCAGTTGTTAGACACAATGTTAAAAACTGGGGCGCCTGGGTGGCTCAGTGGGTTAAGCCTCTGCCTTCCGCTCAGGTCATGATCTCAGGGCCCTGGGATTGAGCCCCCCATTCGGGTTCTCTGCTCAGCAGGGACCCTGCTTCACCCCCTCTCTCTGACTGCCTTTCTGCCTACTTGTGATTTCTTTCTCTGTCAAATAAATAAAATCTTTAGAAAAACAAACAAACAAACAACTTTATAGATTATTGGAGTCACACATCACAACTCCAAAAGTACTTTGATTCAACTGATGGAGAAACGGAGGCCAGAGCCATCAGATAACTCTCCGAGGGGCGCTGAGCTCTGCAGGCTCTTTTCCCTGCAGAGTGAGGGCCAGCTCATATGCTCCATGCTGTCCCCAGCCCTCAGTGGCTGTCTGTCCCAGAACATTCTGCCCCCCTTCCCCTTCCTGCTCTGGCCCCTCCCGCCAGCCTTCATGCACCTTGCAGTGCCATTCCTGTTTCTAGTTTCCTGTTACACAAGCAAACTCTTCCCAATGTGTTCCCACTGATTTTAATCCTTTTTTTTGAGTGACTCTGCTCCTGGGCTTCTGAGTATTAGCAGACTTCACGATAGACCGAGGGCTCTCCTATGTGAGGACACGGGTCCTGATTTGTCTGTCTGGGCACCAGGCTCTTAAGGAACGGAGTGGACTCAGCCCCACCCCCTGGGATTGTGGTCTGGGTGAAGGGCGGGGGGTTGGCGTCCACTCTCTCTGGGGCACTTTGAGATTGTCAGCGACAACAGCCTGTGGAAGGGAACCTGTCCCCATCTCCTCTGCCGTTTTGCTCTCCCAGACTGGGCGCTGGCTCACAACACATCATCGTAGTCACTTCAAGTAAAAGCACTGTATTCATTATATGCCACTAGGAGAGGACTATGGTGAAGCCAGCCGTTTCTATTTTCAACTTGACAATTTCTGCCTGCTTGTCATGGGGGCCAGCAAAATGGCAGTGTACAATGAAGTCCTTCAATATTTTGCTCTGAAAAACCAGAGACTTAACATGGTGCTTAACAGAAACAGAAAGAACAAGAAAAAAATACAATTTACCTAAAAATGAGGTAAATGGCTTTTACAAAACCGAACAGAAGATGTAAGGAAGAAAGTGAGTGAATCTACCTAGAGTCCTTTGTAACTCCCCCTACCCTGCTTCTACACACACACACACACACACAGTGCTGACATCACTCAAAGTTCTTAGAGCAGCAACAGAGAACAATTCAACTGCTCAAGAGTAAGGAGAGATGGTTGGATGAATGAAAATTACTGAATTTCTCCATCCTTGCCTCACTTCGGAGTGACTAGGAAGTTTAAAAGCATGTTCAGGGGCGCCTGGGTGGCTCAGTAGGTTAAAGCCTCTGCCTTCGGCTCAGGTCATGATCTCAGGGTCCTGGAATCAAGAGCCCCACTTCGGGCTCTCTGCTCAGCCTCACTGCCTACTTGTGATCTGTCTGTCAAATAAATAAATAAAATCTTTAAAAAAAAAAAAGCATGTTCAGAATCTAGACTTTCACAGACAAAGTCAAAGGGATGAGATCTAGCCCCAGGACCTCGAGCTACCCCTCTATAGAAGGAAAGCGAGTTGCAAATTGGGCAAGAGTCCCATTTATACAGCTTCAAAAGTAGATCAACATGGTAAAGAACATGTAAGACATCCATACAGCCATTTTTTTTTAAAGATTTTATTTATTTATTTGTCAGAGAGAGTGAGCACAGGCAGACAGAGAGGCAGGCAGAGGCAGAGGGAGAAGCAGGCTCCCCGCCGAGCAAGGAGCCCGATGTGGGACTCGATCCCAGGACGCTGGGATCATGACCTGAGCCGAAGGCAGCCGCTTAACCAACTGAGCCACCCAGGCATCCCAGCCATTTTTTTAAAAATTCCAACTGCTTCTTCAAATCATGATGGACAATGTGTCTGGTGGATCTTTTATTCTGAGAAGATTGAGATTCTGAATTTATGTCACAAGAGTATTTAAATAATCACCATCAAAATGACATATGAAAAATACTAAGTTTCTATCAGCTCATGATTCAAAGACAACATTCTCGGGTGTGTGTGGTTGAGAAACAGGGAACACAGAGCTGACAGCATCCTGCCTTTGGCTATGCCATGGTCAACAATGCGCTGTTGTAGGTGTGTGTCTTGAGTAACCATCTCCGCCCTGCTGGGGTTTATCACAGTGCAAGAATTTACCCTCCGGCCCCAAGCCGGTCCATACACACCTCAGCTGTGGGTGTTAGCAGTCTGAATTTCTCCCTGCCCCTTCCAACAAAACTCAGAACCAAACCCTAACCTGCAAAACTTTAAAGAAATGAATGTTCCTGGCTAATAACAAGAATTTCTTCTTTTTTCTCTTCCTTTTCAGATGATCATTAAATAGAAGGTGACAAGCTACAGTTGTCATTGGACGCCACTGCTTCTCATACTTGCTGCTCCATTTCAAAGTCCTTCGGGCAAAGCACGCTGAAGCCAGAGCTCATCTGACTAGGAAGTGCTTTTGCGAAGTTCTGAAATCTACATAAAGCATTACAAATGGGTTCTTTAAGAGCCCCACAGAAGGTGCACTTGGAATATAAACTGTGCTGTCACTATGTGGTGTTTGTAACCAGCCCAGACACGTAGCCATGGTGAAGACCAGAGCTTCATCCATATTCAGCACGGTTCCCTAGGTTCACTTGGTTGTTCCAACCTTTATTCCAGTCTGTTTTAATGTGTGCAACAACGTTCTCGAATCCCACCCTCCATGCCGTCTTGTTCGTTTCTGCAATGTCTTGTCAAAAGGGTGACGTGCTGATAAAGAACCTTCCTTAGGGTCCCTCAGATTACGGATCAGCGGGATACACTTAAAACATCCTTCTTCTCTGCTTTGCTATTGACTGTTCTCACCGCTTTGAGACTGGAGGAGTTTTCATTTTTTAGGTAAGCTCTCAAGCCCTCAGGGCCTCCTAAACTGTTTCTTAAAAAAATCAATTTTCGGAGGGATGGCAGCGGCCTTGACAAGTCTAATGAAGCTGGGCAGGAGTTCTGGAACACATCGGGCTCAGAGCACGAAAGCAAGTCTGGGCGAGCTCAGATCCACCTCCCAGTGACGAAGCCCTTGGCTTGGCAAAGTTCGCCGCTGTCTGAAAGTGGTGCTTACTGGAATGCACAGTCGTAATTTATCTTCTGAATATGGGAACACAGTAAGAAAAACTGCGCAGAAGTAGAAATAATCGCTACCACCGAAAAAGATAAGCGGCAATGTCATTACTAAGCAAACTGACACATGGCATTTATGTAGCAGCAGGAAGCCATTACCCAGTGACAGCGTTATTGCCACTGACACTGGATCTTGATTAGATTCAGATGGCCCAGCAAATAGCTGATAACACTGGGGGACTGAGACACCTATTTTTTTTTTCCTTTAACAATTTCTTCTGCGGGGCTCCTGGGTGGCTCAGTCGTTAAGCATCTGCCTTTGGCTCAGGTCATGATCCCAGGGTTCTGGGATCAAGCCTGGCATCAAGCTCCCTGTACCGCAGGAAGCCTGCTTCTCCCTCTCCCACTCCCCTTGCTTGTGTTCCCTCCTTTCTCAAAGAAATAAAATCTTAAAAGAAAATTTCTTTTGCAAATGGGATCGCCACCAGACTGGAGCTTCTGGGTGCCTGCCTTTGGAATACAAATACATGACATGCATACAGTTGTAAGAGTACAACTCATTTCTCAACCCCTCTACCTCTCCCACTTCGTTCCTTCTTTCTCCAGGACCAACTGTTTTTAGGAACCAATTGTTGCCTTTTTTTTTTTTAAAGATTTGATTTATTTGAGAGAGACAGAGAGAGACAAGCAGACTCCCCACTGAGCACAGTGCCCAACACAGGGCTTGATCCCAGGACCCCAAGGTCATGACCTCAGCCAAAGTCAGATACTTAACCCACTGAGCCATCCAGGTGCCCCCAACTGTTCTACTTTCTATCTCTAGGCATCCTGAGAATAATCTTTCAGACGCAGAATATGAATAATCCATCTAGTTGAAGACATAAATCCTGCATTTTTACTGAAAAGAAATGGCATTTTAATGGGCTACTTCCATAATAATAATAGAGCAAACGGTCTGGCAGATATAGTGGACCGGATTTTTCTATGAACATACCTCGGCTTTCAGCAGAGGGCATCTTTGTGCTCAGTGGACCCATCAGGGATCCCTCAGTGTGATTTTCTGAGGTTTACTATTATTTATTTATTTTTAGGGGGGGTATTTTTTTTTTAAGATTTTATTTATTTATTTGATAGAGAGAGCCACAGTGAGAGAGGGAACACAAGCAGGGGGAGGGGGGAAGGAGAAGCAGGCTTCCCACCAAGCAGGGAGCTAGATGCAGGGCTCCATCCCAGGACACTGGGATCATAACCAAAGCCAGATGCAGATGCTTAATGACTGAGCCACCCAGGTGCCCCCTTTTTTTGCTTTACTATTGTTTTTTAAATTCTCAAAATTCAAATGTCAATTACAATGTCATGTGTTTGGGTTTTGAATCATAAATAGTTCTGTTTGGAATTTAAGGCGGGGGGGGGAGGCGAGCGTTTATTTTCTGCATTGGCTTAATACAGAAGACTCCCCCAACTTGAGAATAATTTGCATTGTTTTATTGCAGCCATGAACACACACAGCATGGACACCTCACGATGTCTTCCCTTCTGATACAAAGAGATTTCACATCTCTCTTTAGAGTGGATCATGGTGGCCTGGGAAGAGACTAGCCACAGTTATATGGCAGAGAGGAGAGTAACACTGTGGGGTGTAATACTGCTGCCCACACAACTCTCTCCATGACCAAAATGCAGTTCAATCTTTTGGAAATTTGCCTAAAATGTTTCAGTGCTGGTCCTCGTTCGAGATAAAGTAGGTCTCAAAGGAAGCACTCCACCAGAATCGGTTATGCGGCTGACAGAAGCTACATTTAGTCTTTTGGTTTTTTTTTTTAGTTTTGTTTTGAAGAAATTATATGATATGAGGAGCCGAAGTCACATGAGATCCACAAGCTGGGTTGTGTGAAATAACACTGTCAATTCTAAGTCCTTTTAATGGAATTGTCCTTAAAACACAGTAAAGGGAAGCATATTTTTCACATATTAACTTTGTGAAAGATTACCAGAATCTTCTAAGAATTGCCTATTAATTAACTTTTTAAACAAGTAAACAGAACATAGTTTATTATTACAAAGTACTTTCTTGTATGATGAAGGGCAACATGAAAATACAATAAAAAACAGAGCAAAAATGACCTTGGCATTGCTCAATGACACTCTTCATTATGATACATCAAAAGGAGTCCCGTCAGTACTATTGTCCCAAGTGACAAGAATCAAACCAGAATCAGTCAGAAAGTCTCACTTTATCGACCTGTCTCCTGTCACACCACCGCGCACCCACCCTGCTGGGGATGTTGGCACATTTCTCTCCCACACCCTCCTCTGCAGACCTGTGCCCAAACTCTGAGCGTCAGGTGGATGGCCTGATGCTAATGGAGACCACAGACTCGCCTCGGATCCTGACCTGCTGGTCACACCAACGGTGGGTGGGGCCCAGGAATCTGTATTTTTACTCTGGTGGAGGAAAACATTCAGAAGACAGGTGTCCCCCTTCCGTTCATCCGGTTCACTGGAATCTGGGTTGTTGCCTGGGTTGATTTATTCCCTTCTCTTGACTCCTTCCCTTCGGGTAACTAGACTAGCAAATCTCTTTCTGGGCTCTGCCTCGAAGAAAAAAAGCAGGTACTTCCTTGCCGCTCCGATCGGCCGAGGCCTACCATTAGGTCGTCACGTTAACCTAGCACCTAAAGAACTAGGTGAAGGCCACCTTAAGAAACAAGTGGCTTGAACTTATTGTGGATGACCAGCCCTCTTGGCTCATGACCACCTTTAGAACATAGTTCCAGAAAGCGGTAAGGAGGACTATGTGGCTGGCCATGAGAAACATGAGAATACTCTGTGCCCTGTTCCAGACCAATGAAACCAGAATCTTGGTGGGGAGGGCCAGGTTGGTGGCCTGCTTTGGGCTCCTACAGGTTCTCACCTGCCCCCAGAGTTGAGAAGCATAGCTAGAGAAGACGAAACCCCAAAGGGCCTGGAGTGGAGTGGGAGTGGGACTCCTGCCCTGTCCCTTGGCCTCTCAGAGTGGCAGTGTATTTAGCTGTGCATGAGGGTAAATGACAGTCCCTACCTCTAAGATCACTGTGGCACATTAGATGAGAAATACAGGTAATGAGCCCAGCCTGGCCTTGGAACACCGTTACTCATTACTTGCTTTCCACTGTTTTGAGGACCTGGCCTCCATGCACAATATTTCACCCAAGAACTAAGTCATGCATCAGGCCAACTTCTGAACGTCCACTCGGTGGCAGGTACAATGCTAAGCACAAAAAATACAGGACGGAGACTGAGTGAGAAGAGCTCTCCAGGGACAGCATTTCTACTGAAAATGAGGTGGAGTTCCCGGTGAGGGGGCAAGTTCAGAAAGATCGAGAAAATGACCCACAGTCCAGCCCTGAGCTGCTTCATGCCAGACACGCAGTGCTCCTCTCCACCCTCATGGCTCTGCCATCAAGAGGTCCAGGCCGGCACATGGCCTTCACCTTCTTCTCAGCCTGAGTCAGGAGGTGGCCACGGGATCAGCCAGCTTCATTATCTGCTACCAAGGGGCTTCTGCCCACATTTATTTACTTTTTAACTCTTTTGGTCAAAACCAAGGATCACTTCCGTGACCAACAAATGCAAAAATTAAAGAAAATGGATCAGGAATGGTATTAGGGTCAGTACCCCAGCAAGGTGACCTGAGGTGTTACACCCAAGTGACAAAAGTCTGCTTCTAAATCTGCACTAGCACGTCAATCAGATCTTGTCTTGGAAAACTCAGATGAGCAAGTATGTAGGAATAAAATAATCTTTCGGCTTAATACATGGGAAAACTCTATCCCAAAGTGGGTGTATTTATTCTCCGTGTTATTCTTACTACTTCACTTGGTCCTAACTCAAATACCATTAACTGACTGTTTACTCATCGTCTGTCCTCCCTGCTCCCCGCGTAAATCACAGGAGAGAGCAAGGACTTTGGTTGGCCAGTATCTGCCCTGGCCGTTAGGGAGCACAGAAGAAATCCAGTGGATAGAGGAACAGGGCAGGGAAAACTACAGGCTACAGCATGGGTACATTTTTCTCTGAAGTCCTTCCTAAGACAAGACTTGATGAGTTAGATTACTCTAAAAGTGAGGTCTGCTTTGTTCCCAAGGGGCAAAGGGAAGTTTGCTGAATCACCAGTAGTGTAGTGTAAGTTCCTGGCTTTTCAGTACAGAAGAGAAAAATCCAGTTTCATCATTAAAAAAAAAAAAAAAGCCTTTTGAAGCTGGTTTCATTTACTCTTTGCCTATATAACTGAGGAGCAATTTTGGAAAAGCAATATTGTAAAATGACAAGAAGAGACAGAGAAGAGGAAAATTGCCCCGATTACCCTGGAGAAACTTTCCATTTTTCATTTGCCAGGTGCTTTACCTCCTTTTTAACCCCCCCCCCCCAAAATTTCCTTTTTTAAAATATCAACCCATCTTTGCAATCAGAACTGTTCACCATTAGGTTAGCTTGTCCTCGTTTTATGCATTTCCATGGGCGTTTTCAAAGCAGCAAGGATATGTGCCTTCCTTCCATCTGTGCTGAGAGTTCACATCTCAGGATGACTTCTACTTCCCCAATAATCTGTTCTGTGATATATATATTTTTTAACTTGAGATAGACATCGCGTTGTAAGATTTATTTATTTGAGAGAGAGAGAAAGCAGCACAGCGGGGAGGGACAGAGGGAGAGGGAGAGACAGTTTTAACCAGATTCCACATGGAGTGTGAAGCCCGATTAGGGCTGAATCTCACCAGCTCACAACCTGAGCTGAAACCAAGAGTCCAGACACCGATCACCCCCACAGACGCTGCATTATAACTCATGCCGATCTAAAGAGTAGGTTATAATCAAAAGCCCCCTGTTCAGTGCCCTGCAATAATTCTGCAAGACAGCTCAGTGAATTGTGTGTCAAGAAGGATGCATTTATGTTCTGGGACATTTTTGTTGGAATCCTAAAATACAGGCTTGTGTGACGACGGGACTGGACCCGTGTCTAGGGCCTGTCATATGAAGCTGAAACCGTGAAAGTCACAGAGTCACGGCACAGAATCCCCAGCCCTGACCCAGGATAACAGAACCCCTCCTGGCCTAGCCCAATGACATGGAACTCCAGACAAGTGTGTGCAGTCATCCCTCGAGTGTGTGCACCAATCCCTTGAGTGTGCGCTCATCCAACTTCCCTCCCAAGGCAGCTCCCCATGTACCATGCCTTAATGGCTCATGCAGCAGAGAGTGAAGTCACGCCAGGAGTGGAATCTCTGCTGGCAAAGGCGCACACCTTTGGCTCTCTGTCCTAAAGCTCCAAAATACACACAGCCCTTGGGTGGCCATGGGTGTTGACTGCAAGGCGGAAAGCCCAGCGTCTTGAGTTTTGTAATTACCTACGTACGCCAGCGTGCTTCCTGACTCGCTGTTGTTTAGGAGTGATCAATGCACCATAATCCACTTATGTGGGAGTTAACTCATGTACAGGGTTTAAAATACACAAAAGTGCTGTCAAGGAGTCAGATCGGATGGCTCAGGGGACTGTAACATGAGACCTTGTCTTTCACCTCTAGGTCGCAGGCTGATCGGCTCTTTTGGTCAAGACCCCTGCCTTATGACCACCCCAGAAGCTTCACTCATTACCCTAGCAGCCCACTTGCCAGTTTTAAAAACCCCACGTGTGAATAACCATCAGTACAGCCGCTAGTAGTGCTGGCTTTGTTTGAGACGGTGGTAAAGGATGAAATGGATCTAATTTTGGACTCAGACATGTGTCTTCTTTTAAAGCACAGAATGTTTTGGTTTTGTCTTAAGTAGGCTCTGCGTCCATCATGGAGCCCAGTTCGGGGCTTGAACTCATGACCCTGAGATCCAAAATCTGAGTTGACACTGAATCGGACGCTTAACCGACTGAGCCTCCCAGATGCCCTGAACAGGATGCTGCTTTCGCATCATACACGCTTGGGTGTCTAGAGAGAGATTTCCAGGGCAACAGCAGGAGACTTTAATGAGGCCATGCCATTTGGTACCAATCTTAATTACTTATGACAAATGACTTAGCTATCTAGATTTTGTTTTCATCAATGATGTTAATAATGGGGGCCTTAGATTTTTAAATCAGATATAACCGGATCTGTTGTTAAAACGTGCAGGGCCCCGGGCAAGAGTCCTAGTGAGGCCCACCTCCCACGTCTAAATCCTTACAACTTATCAATCAAGCTGGCAAACCTTCAAGTAAACAAATGCTCTATCTTCTTGGTAAAGCCATTAGAAATCTTTTCATGATGGTGATATATTTTTCTGACTTTTGTTTTGTTTTACTTATTTGATGGAAAGTTACTGCAGACTTGAACTGGGTGTTTTTCTGGGTGATTCCAATTCCAAATGGCAACTGGAATCAGGGAATCTCCTTGATCCCTGAGGTGGTGTGGATCAACCGCGGCCTCAGAAATACCCCCCAAGAGCTGTTCTGCATCTTACACAGTACATCAGTAACACGGAGCACATCACTGCCGCACGTGCTAAAGCAGTTAATCTGAAACCTGCAGTCCCTTCAGCTAGAAACCACTCGATGGTGGACGTGAATAATGTGAGTGGTGAACGCTGCTGTAAAATGCAGAAGTCACCTTGCTTCTTGAATCCCTACTCAGGGCTTACGAGCCCCACCCCCCCAAAATAAAAACACAAGGGTACCCGCACACAATGGAACCCGGTGACCTTGGTCATCAAAGAAATAAAGATCAAAAGGTGTTTTCTCTTGGTGGGATGGCCATTATGATACAGCACGAACCATTCATTGAGGAAAAGCCTATATTCACTGGGAGGGACCATATGTCTCAGTGTTGTTCAAAGCCAGATGGTGAAAATCAGGATCCTTGGGCAAATCGCAGAGAATCCTATTTTATTGGTCTGGGGCAGGACTGTGCATGGCCTTTTAATGCTTCCCAGGTGCTTCTCATGTTTCGCTGTGTGGTCCATTGTACCACATTCTGGGGGTTCTAAGGGTAGTCTTTAGCCAAGAAGGCGATATACAGAGACAGAATAAAAAGTCACCTGAAATATTTCAAAATGGAATAAAGGCTCTTTGTAGGACCTTTGAAACTGCAGAAAAACATGACATCTTTTATGATCCCTAACTACAAACAAATTAGGACTTTTACTACAAGTTTCCCCTTGAAATCCTAGAAAACGAAACCAAGGAAAAAGCCCTCCTCCCCTCTGGGCTACACCAAGGGAAAAGCAAATGAGAGAAGAACTGGGGTGTGCTAAGGAGGGGAGGGGGCAGGGAATGGTCCCACAGGGTGGGAAGGGTTCAAAGAGAACTGGAGCTGGAGCTACTTGTAATTCCATGGTTATGGGCAACCTAATCTCCCAGGATTTATCCCCAAAGAGATTTTCTCAGAAGCTGGAAGGAGCCGCTGACATATATAAGAAAAGCATGAAACTTTCTTCCCTGTATCTTTGAGTATGAACATTTATGTATGGGTCCCACTGAACTGACTGTTGCCTTGAAATGAACATCGGGTGCGGCGCCTGGGTGGCTCAGTGGGTTAAACCTCTGCCTTTGGCTCAGGTCATGATCCCAGGGTCCTGGGATCAAGCCTTGCATCAGGCTCTCTGCTCAGCAGGGAGCCTTCTCCTCCCCCGCCCCCCTGCCTGCCTCTCTGCCTACTTGTGATCTCTGTCAAATAATTAAATAAAATCTTAAAAAAAAAAAAAGAAATGAACATCAGGTGAGTTACAAAACACCCCCCCCCCCCTACACACAAACCTCCCCGCCCCCCCCCCACACACAACCCAAGAGGGAGCAGAATGGTCAATTTAACATCTAAACCACTGTCGTCTGCTTTAGGTGAAAGCAAGAGAAAGAGAAGTCACTTTGTAAGGCTTGTTTCAGAGTCTAAGATAGGCTTAAAAATATTTCCCTGACAGTAAAGATGATCTTGGAACAGCTGAGCAGTTCTGGGACAGGTAGGGTAGGGGCATCAAGATTAAGGACCAGAAGGCGCCAGCTAGGAGTCCCTCGAGCTTGCAAGTAATTCAGGCAAGAATCCAAAAGTGAGCCTATTTCCACGGTCTAGGATATATTTGGTATTTGGAAGGCAGTCCGAAAGGAAACAATTGCTGGGTTTGGCAGAAGATTAAGCATAAAGGCAATAGTATGTGTTGGGCACCGGGCCATGGCGTGTTTTTCGTAATCACATTTAATCCTCTCAATAACCCTGCGAGAAGACATATCTGTGTCTATATGACAAGAGAGAAAACAGGGCTTAGAAACTGAACTTGTCCTTGACCAAACAACCATTAAATGGCAGGGTCAGCATTCAAAGGTGGGACTAACAAACCATGAATTATTTCTGATGTCGCTCCCATGATACTGTGGCCTGGTGGTGACAAGGAAGTGTAGGGAAAGATGGGGAAAGGCAGATGAGCAATTTCATCTTCTCTAACTAAGTTGGTGAAAGAGAAATTCAAGTTACGATGCCTGGAAGTATCAGGTTGGAGGACAAGTAGGTTGGATGAGATTTTTTTTTTTTTTAATCTGTGCACAGATCGGTGCTGTCCAATAGGAAAAAAAAGCAAGACATGTAATTTGGGGTTTTCTGGGAGCCACATTAAAAGAGTAAAAGGAAAAAGGTGAAATTAATTTTAATGACACATTTTATTTAATTCAGTATATTCTCGTTCCAACATGAAATAAATAATAAAAAAACCATTGAGATACTTTACTTTTGGGGGTGGGGTCCTAATTCTTTACAATCTAGGACATTTTGATTTGGACCCACTCATTTCCAGGGCTCAGTGGCTGCACAGGGCGAGTGGCTGCCATTCGAGACAGTGCAGATATCCAGAGTACATAGACCACGAAATGCGATGCATGCCTCAGGGTGTGGATAACGAGGAACCGAAAGTAGACTCTTAGAAATGCCTATGCACAGGTGGCCAGAGGGATACTCTCCCAATGAGATACTGTATGAGGTCTTGAAAAGTGGCAAACTATTTGAGAGAGGAACTGAATAAACAGAGCCTCCAATGAATTTCTACATCCTACCACTGCAACAGGCTAAGTGAGACGGGAGCTTCCGAGAAGCCAAAACCCCTATGGCGGTGGGGTGGGGGGGGATGGAGGGGTGCGGTGCAGGGCTTCAGTCTGTAAGAGGACCCACCCAGGTGCAATGAACACTCAAAGAAAACCTCCTATTTAATGTCAAATGCTCAAGGGGTAATTACCAACTTCCCTCCCAGATTAGCATTTAAAAATCGGACTGAAGCCAAAGGCCATCAGATCAGATCGGTGAATTTTGCTACAGCTAAGGATTTGGTTTTTGACTCCTGTAAATTTTGTGGCTTGCCCCCCAGAATTCAGTGCTCATCTGAAAGAGGCACAGTGATTTTCTTTCGTTCATGCTGGTATTAGCTTAGAGGGAATGGAAGTAAGTATTTTTTAAAAGAAGCATTACTTACTTATATCATGATATTCTTGGGAAATATAGCCATCACGTAGCATGACTTTGGAGCACCTTAGGGAAAGTGGGGACTCAGTAACAGGAATAACTGACTGATAGCACCATTTCGTTTAAAAAGACATAGTTTTTTTGATAATTTAATTAACAGTCATTTGTGTTTTGAAAAATCATTTCACTTTGCGGAAATTGAATCTGGAAATCAAAAGAGAAAATATTTCCTTTTTCTTCTCAACTTTCCCCTTCTTTCATAAAATAACAGGCAGCAGAGTGAGAATAAAAAAAACACAAACAAAAAAATGGGTCTTCACGCAGTGATCAAGATGCCAGTAATTTCTACGTCAGTCCTGCCTAGTAGTGCTGTAAAGTTACCCACTATCTGTCACAGTCAGAAGTTCTTGAAAAAGCAATTGGTTCCTTCCCAAAGCCCAAACAGTGTGTTTCCAGTTCAGATGATCAACACCAAGCAGAAAAACTCTGTTTTTCTTGACTTGAGCCCACACAGGCTCTTGCCTCCTCCTCTACCCACCAGAACAGCTGGGGAAGATCAGCTCCCTTAGAGGATCTGGGCATAGCCCCCAAATCCAGGCAGAGCCAGGAGGGGTGTCCCAGCAACAATAACAAAGCAAACTGTTTCCTTGGAGCTCCTCTAGACGTGGGTGGGAGGGAAGAGGGGACAGGGTGTCTCATAAGCATCAAGTGTATAATACCTATTTGTAAAACACTCTCCCCTCTTCAGACACTTTCTATATTTACTTATCTGCCTTGCATGCTCAGAAATCCCACTGCTCTTTTTTTTTTTTTTTAAAGCAAAACTATCTTGGCTTCTTGGACTTTTGCATACTGTTCTAAATATACTGCCCCACTCACTGATAAGAGTATCTTGTTGTGTTTTTTTTTTCTTTTCCTCTAGTTCACAAGTTGGTGGGCCATATGATCTCCTAGAAAATTCTAAGAACTGATAAGAATGTGTGTTTAGAAGAAGAGGACAGAAGAAAAGTTCACAGTAGGTAGATATCATCCTTCTTTTTGTGCTACATGGAGAAACACAAAGATCTTAGCAGGACGAAATACCCCAAAACTCCATTCCTGTGTGACAGGTCTACGTGTATGCCACTAAGCTGTGGGTCAGGCCCCAACTGGGCCGAGACTGCCCGCCACATCCCAGAGCAGCCCAGGAGCTGGGTGCTCACGTTCGGACCCCGCCCCTGCCCGGGGAGGTCACGTTGCTGCTGTGGCGGTCAAAGGAAAAACAGATCATCAAACACATGCACTTCCGAGCGTGACTTTTCCTTTTTTTTTTTTTTTTTTCCAGATTACCTTGATTCGGGGTATTTGGTGAGGGTGGCCAGGCTGCTGGTGTACATGTGACCGCCCACATCAATGTGGACGGGCGCATTGGATTTTGTGAGTTGCGCTGGAGTAGGAATGCCTTGATTGTTCAGTGGAGATGCAGGAGATCTAGTGATCAGAGGTCTTGACATATTGGGTCGACTGTCCTACAGAGAGATAAGCAAGTTTAGACACGTTTTCATCTTTTCAGTGGAGAGAAAGGAAACACATGCATCATCAAGAACAAGCCAGCGACTAGCGATGACACTCATTCGGCAGTAACATCACCCCAAATCAGCAGGCTCTCGCTCTTGTTGTAATGAATATCAGGAAAACAAAATCTGTAACGAAGAAAAGGAAAACTTCCCACGCTCAGAGTCAAGGAGGGGAACTAATGTTCATTTCCAATCATCCTGAGCTCTATGATGGCTTATCTCACTAATGAATTCTCGCATTTAACAACTGGTAAATGGCACGTGGAGAGCTACGACTCACTCCAAATGAAAAGACAATCAATGCTTGGAACAACCCACGCCTAAATAAAATACAGATGCTTTATCTTTCTCTCTGGAAACCTACTGCTAGGCAGTTGGGATAAATACAGACCTTTCAGCACTTGTGTTCTGCAAAATGTTTTCCTTGATTTCTATTTTTCCAATCAGGAAAAGGAGGCTAGGACTAGCTTGGCCATCAGCACACATTCTGAAAGCAACCTTGTAAACAGGTACCACGAGTTCATCAGTCAAGAGATTTAAAAAAAAAATCCACACACACCCTACCCATTTGTTCTCTGCTTCTCTCTCTGTGTAACACTGTGGGTCTGGGGACACTCTGGAAAGACTGTACCCTTCAGTGGTTAAATACGTGCTTAGGAGCCACGAGCAAGGTGCTCTTCTCTACGCCCGACTTCTTGAAGAGATCAAGCTCCCGGGGCAGGTGCCGATGGAGCAGTCCCACTGGCAGGGGTGCGGGGTGAGAAGAGCGCACAGAGGACATCCCAGGGTGGGCGCGAGAGCATGCCGAAGGAAGCATCCTCTTGAGGAAGTAAAATAGCACATCCTTTCCACGGATGCAATATAAATATTCAAAACATGGTCAATTGCTTTTATTTTTTTTAAATTTTTATTTATTTATTTTTAAGATTTTATTTATTTATTTGACAGAGATCACAAGTAGGCAGAGAGGCAGGCAGAGAGAGAGAGGAGGAAGCAGGCTTCTCGCTGGGTGGAGAACCCGATGCGGGGCTCGATCCCAGGACCCTGGGATCATGACCTGAGCCGAAAGCAGAGGCTTTAACCCACTGAGCCACCCAGGTGCCCCGGTCAATTGCTTTTAAATAAGAGACCAAACTACAGACAAGTTAAGTCAGGCCACTGGCGCTCCAGGAAGGGGTCAAATATTAACAGCCTGCAATTGAGGAATAAGCTAAAATAGCATTTACGTCCAAATTCTGCAAGACGAATGCCACAACAATACTCTCAGATTTATCATTTGGCCCCAAACTGTTTTCAGACACGCAACCAATGCATGGCGAAGTCAGTGAGAAGGCATAATAAAGGGCTTTTGAAAAATGCCTTTGATAGAGATTATAAAGAGGAAGTCATCTAGTTTTTGTGCATAAAACCCAGCACGATAAAATATAAATTTGCAAAACATCAGAGATTTTATGACCTGAAATAGCTCTAGGAGTTACCTAGGGCACAACTGTTAGACTACTTCACATTAACCACATGTCCAGGCAAGACTGAACACACAAGCTTCCTGAAACTCTGAGCTACCGTGAATGGGGCGGGATGGGGCCTTTACACAAAACGCTGACCATCTGTGTTGTGCTCTGCTCCACGCTGGATTAAACAGGGTCCAGAAACAGTCGTAGGACAAGAGTCTACATTTTATTTCTCAAACTGGGTGGTCGATTCATGGGTGTTGACTATACTATTCTTTATATGTTCCTATGTATTTTTAATAATGCAAAGGGATATTAAAAAACGCATAAACGGATGTTTGTAGCACACCAAGAAGAGAATGTGAAGAGGCACTGGATGGGGGAAAAAGCTAAGAAACAAAGACACGGTTGGTAGAAAATATAAAACAGTTTCGGGTTTGAAAATACTAAAAGTTAGCACTTTAGAATTCAAATGACAAAGAGCAACGTTCTTCCTTTAAAAATGCAATCCCATAGCCTCTGCTTCTAAGAGCTTCTCCCTACCTGGCTAAAGACACCCCCTCCCCCACTCTGTGTCCCCCGCCCCGTTACAATTCATCCCATCAAGGCACTGCAGTGTCTGTAATAGTTTTTCAATTGGATACATTCTGTATCCCGCCTGAGGGTGCTCAGGCGAAAATGAACAGATTTGCAGGGTTAATACTGTAGTTAGACTGTGACCTCATTCAGCACAGCTCCAATACTGCCAGGTCTATATAGGAGGAGAAAAAAAATGAAAGCATAACTGATCGGTTGAAGGATTCCAGATTTCCCAGAATATATAGCATTTACATTGTAAATCATGAATGTACGGATATTGCTAAATTTAAAATTAAGCCAGTGTTTTCTTCAGCGGTGGGGCAGCGGGGGTTGGGGAGGGGAATGAACCCTTAAGGGCCAGGAGGGGGGCTCAGGCCAGACTGTCAGCAGCTTCATCCTCCCCTTCGTCCTCTTTCTCACTCTGGGAGCCTTCCGTGGTCTGTGTGTGCTTCTAAGGCACTTTTCAGTCTAAGGCAGACTGAAAGAACTTGGAAAATCCATAGGCTGGGATGGGGGCAGGTTATCTGGGGCTGCACGGTCTCGGCCTCTACAGCAGAAACTTAGGCTCTACTCCCGATGCTTCATCTTACACATTCTGACAACCCCCTTCCTCGCCTATGGCTTTCTCTTCTTTCTTTCGACCCTTAGGTTCCAGAAGGGGTGCCATCTTCCTACCAGCCTCAGGAGGACGCCGGTGCCCAAGCTGAGCTGGAAAGAACCCGGGTTCTCGGGGGGACGTTGTTGACACACCAACTCAACCAACCCTGAGCCTCTCTCTAGATGTCTCATTATGTGGGAAAACCAAGTTCATTGTATTTCTTTTTTTTTTTTTTAAAGATTTTATTTATTTATTTGACAGAGATCACAAGTAGGCTGAGAGGGAGGCAGAGAGAGAAGGGGAAGCAGGCTCCCTGCTGAGCAGAGAGCCCGATGCGGGGCTCAATCCCTGGACCCTGGGATCATGACCTGAGCCGAAGGCAGAGGCTTTAACCCTCTGAGCCACCCAGGCACCCCCCGAGTTCCTTATATTTCAGGCTAGAGTTTTCTGTCACCTATCCTGACAGGATACCCTTCCTTTCTCTATACCACTGCCTCCCGTGAGATCATCTGGCTTGGAGAGACATGGCCTGTGATGCCAAGAACAGCTGCCCGCTGACAGATGCAGAATTTTCTACCGTATTATGACCATTTTGCAGCTCTACTTCCCCATCTGCCTTTCCCTTTGATTGCTCACCCAGCATCCTCTCAGTCTGGATGTCTTTTCACTGTGATTTCCGATGAAAGGCAAACCAAACACTTCAACCAGGAAGGGCGCAAATGTGGGTACTGATGTGTATTCTGTAAGAGGCCCGGTCAGAAAGCTGTCTCAGAGCAACTCCCATATGGAACAGACCCTTCTCTCTACCTGGGAGAGAGGAACCCTACAATGAAGCTACTTGGTTACAGGCCCTTCTGTGTGCAGTCCATTGCTCTCTCCTTCCACAGTATTTACTACCCTCTCCCAAGAGCCAGGCACTGTACCAGAGACAGCTATGCAACAGTGAACGTGACAGGATGGTGCCTGACCTCACTGGGCTTGTTCGGTGGGGGACAGAAGCCAAGAACTAAGCAGCTGCTATCAGGAGGGGGGAGGAGGGGGACGGACAGGTCAGTATGAAAGCTGAATTGAGGGGATGCGTAACCCAGGCTTGGGGGCTGGGAGGACAGATGGGGAAGGTTCCCTGGAGCCAAAGCCAGTCTAAGTTAAGATCTGATAGACGAGAAATCAACCCACAGCGGGATGCTAGGAAGAGGTTTTCAAGCAATACTGCCAAGGCGCCAATGTTGGAGAGGACATGGAACCTTCTAGAAATTAAAAGTGCAGCATGTTTAAGAATTCTCCCATTTATTTTTTCCCCCAAGGTCTGGAAGGACAATGTAGGAAACAGAAGCTTTTAAGATGATGGTCTGAGAACCACAGAATTAAATGTTAACTAAGGTGAGAAAAATTAAAGTCACTACGACATCCTTATATCTGCAAAGGGGAAAAGGGCAGAAGAAGGCAGCTAATAGCCAACTTTCTCAGCAGCGCCGTCCAACAGGGCTTTCTACCCCAGTGGAAACATTCCAGATCTGCTCCATTCAGCAAGGTGGCCACTACCGACATGTGACTATCCTGAGCATTTGAGTGGGCTAAGCACAACTGAAGAACTGAATTTTAAATTGCATTAATTTAAATTGTAATGTACATAGCCACATCCCACTGGACAGCATGGTAAACCTTGCTTCAATTTTTCTTAATATGTGGAAGCCCAAATCACGACAGGCTTGAACTTATCAACTATGTTCATTTATTTAATAAAGTATGTCTTTAAAGATTATATTTTAAGTAATCTCTACACCCAACGTGGGGCTCAAACTTACAACCCCAAGATGGAGTTGCATGCCCCACAGACTGAGCCAGCTTGGCATCCCCTGCCATGTTTACATGGAGAGGCAGTTACTACAGAAGAGAATACAGTACAGCGTAGGACCTCACAGCACTATTTCTCTCTTTTGACTGATTTTATGAAAATAAATGAAATTAACAGTCATGCAGTGAGGAAAACACAACATTTATGGTTCTCACAGAGAGAACATGGAGAAAAGGCACCAGGGCACGCTCCGTATGATTCCACTCACACGAAGCTACAGACCACAAAATGAATCTGTGAAGACACAGCTCAGAACACTGGCCACCTGGGTGTGTTCGCATGGGACGGGAGGAGGCTTACTGACTGAGAGGGGTAAGAACGAGCCTTCTGGACTGCTAGACAAGTTCTAAATCTTGATCTGGGAGGTCCCACAGTTGCACACATGTGGACACTTAAGATTTATTCACTTTATTCTCAGTTCCATTCAGAAAGAAAATAAACAGAAAATAATCCTGGAAAAACTTCAATCAAAACACTTTACTGTTCAAAGGCTCATCTAAATTTCTGTGAAATACTGCCTTTTTAATTTTATTTTTTATTTCAGAGAGAGAGAGAGTGAGAGAGAGAGCATGAGAGGGAAGAGGGTCAGAGGGAGAAGCATGCTTCCTGCTGAGCAGGGAGTCCGATGTGGGACTTGGTACCGGGACTCTGGGATCATGACCTGAGCCAAAGGCAGTCGCTTAGCCAACTGAGCCACCCAGGTGCCCAATATAATCGCCTTTTTTTTTTTTTAAAAGCTAAAGAGATGTTCATTATTTCCTCTCACAGGATGCATCAGTCTGACTACAGTACTCTGCCATGAAAGAGCCATCTGAAATTTTCATTCAAATTCCTCTTTCCCCCATTTCTATCCTGTATGGATTTTTCAGGTATGTTGATCCATTTACCTTTAAAACTTCCATTTCCTGGATGCTTTCAGTCTGAGGATTCCTCAGCTTAATCATCCACCTCACCTACCCAGCAGAGCAGCAATGATTTTTTGGTAGGAGAGTCCTTCAAGGGATTTGACTTCAGGCATCTTTCAAAAGAAGCTAATGAAAAATTTGCCTTCTAAATCTAACCTAGCTGAGCGCTGTTCAAACAGGAGCCCCAGAGGCACTGCCTAAAACAAATGAGCTGAAGTTTAAACTGAAAGTTTGAATGACTTTATTTGTTAAAAATGTATGCTCCTGTCTTAGGTCACGTTTCACTATCAAGTTGGACTACATTGCCTCTTTCACTGGGGAAAGAAACAGGTTTCTTGGGGGATGCTTCTAGAAAAGCATGTCAATAGTAAAATACTTTTATTATTTGATATTGTAATTCATAGCATTTAATAGAAGGATGAAGGAATATAATATAAATCATAGCTTTTCCACAAACTTCGACCTGGGTTTAAAATATATGTATTTATATCACATACACACAACAGACTCAAGGAGCATCTATACTATATGGAATTCCCAGAGACTGGAGTGTTCCCATTAATTCTATTTTCTGACAGTTGGCCAGCTGCTTAGGGTATGTGAACTGTGATCACAGCATCTTAGGCATGGACCCTGCTAGTTCCTTGGATGGAAATCTATGGTTGCCTTGGGAGTGTTACTTTAGAACTGACACAGTCCCATTGAACTCACAGTAAGGATTCCTGTGGGAAAACATCACTATACTGACCACAGTTACTTAATTGTGTAACAAGACTCCTAACCATAATGTCAACATATTTTTTGTGAGAGATCTCATTGTTTCTTCATTCATTCAGGTAATACTTAACTGGGTTCCTACCACGTCTCAAGCTCTGTGGCCTCTACGGACTTTCACTGGTTTTCTAGCCCATGGGACAATACCTACTTATAAAAATCATCCAAAATTGTATCACCCCCAAATCAAATGCCAAACTAGCTTAGAGTGGAAGAATGTATAATATGCTGAAGAAAGACTTCTGCCCAAAAATAGTAAAGGAAAACATGTTCTTAAGGTAAGACAACTTTCAAGACTGTATAGCTGGAAAAGTTTCCTACACAGGACACCCTATGGGTACAGGAGAAAGAGCCCTGCTTTTGGAATCTGAACCTGCTTCGAGCTCAGCCTTACCCTTTGGGTGATCTTGGAGAAGTTTCCAAACCTATCAGGCGCCAGTTCCCTCATCTCTAAGACAGGACTGAATCTTCCCACCCTACAGAGAGATCAAGCCTGCAGCGCGTGAGACTTGTTTGTGAAGGTGTACAATATAGTGCTTGGCACAGAGGACGAAGGACATTTCTTTCCTTCTACACATGAAAAATGAACTCTCACAGAGCAGTAAACCAGATGTACAGGGGACACAGCTATGGACCTACTGAGAACTATGGAGAACTTTAAAAATAGCTGAAGAGGTAAGATCCATGGGTGAAAAAGACAGCATTTTGCGCTGATAGAAGGATTACCTGGTGAGGTGCAGACAAGTAAAAAGGAAAACAGGAAAGAACGTAACAGAAGATGCCAGCTATGTGCTTTGGACAGGTGTGTGAAAGGAAGGAGAGAACGAAATCATTATACCATGCCCATAAAATGAACGGCACTTGAATTGTATGGATTTTCCTTTTCAGATTAAAATCTTTATTTCACAGATTAAAAAAACAAACAAACAAACAAACAAAAACAGGGGTGCCTGGGTGCCTCAGGGGGTTAAGCCTCTGCCTTCGGCTCAGGTCATGATCTCAAGGTCCTGGGATGAGCCCCACATCGGGCTCTCTGCTCAGCAGGGAGCCTGCTTCCCCCCTCTCTCTGCCTGCCTCTCTGCCTACTTGTGATTTAAATAAAATCTAAAAAACAAACAAACAAACAAAAAAACTTAGAAAGCAAGCATAGGAGGCTTCCAAGTTGTTTCAAAATGACTAGCAACTGTGTTAAACTAATCTGCAGTTGCTTCCTAACCTGAAATAGCAAAATGTTACTCTCCTTGCTGCTGGGCAAGAGGAGGGGCTACTAACATTTATCTATTTCAGTGCACCCTGTCTGCCCAAGATGCAGTGTGTGCCCTCAATGTGCCTTTTTGTTTTTTTCTTTTTCAAATGGAATATGTATCTGAGAAGCTCCCTTATTAGATTACCGAACTGGGACCACGAAAAGAACAACTATTTGCCAAAATTTCCCCACTTCCTTTTCCCCCCAAAGGAAAGTGAACTCCGGAAAAAGGAGACCATTTTGATAGAATTTTGCTGTGCAAAAAGAGTTGGATTACTTTTTATATTAGATCTCTTGGATTTTTAAAAAAATATTTTATTTATTTATTTGACAGAGAGAGGGAGATCACGAGTAGGCAGAGGCAGGCAGAGAGAAAGGGAAGAAGGCTCCCCGCTGAGCAGAGAGCCCTATGTGGGGCTCGATCCCAGGACCCTGAGATCATGACCTGAGCTGAAGGCAGAGGCTTAACCCACTGAGCCACCCAGGCAACCCCCCTTTTAAAAATATTTTATTTATTTGTTTGACAGAGAGAGAGATCACAAGTAGGCAGAGAGGCAGGCAGAGAGGATCTCTTAGATATTTTTAAATGTACTTAAGACATCAGAGTTATTTTAGAAGACACATTACAGCTCAACTATGGACATTACTAATTAAAAAAAATAAAACAGAGCATTAAAGTGAAAAGCAGGTTATGGAACAGTTCTACAAGGAAAGGTTTTTTTCAAAGATATTTGTATATGCAATAAAAAACTCTGGAATTAAACACATCAAAATATTAGTAGGGGTCAGGACTGGCTGATGATGTTACTGGCAAATTTTATTTTTGTTTTTATTCTCTTGTGCTTTGTGGCATTGAACATTTATTACTCCTGGCATTTTAAAAAAAGCTATTTTTAAAAAGAAAAAATGTCAAATTAAATCAATTAGTACATACTCTTGGCATACTGCTATAGTTTACCTTCATAATCAGGATTCTTATTTTTTTGACTTTTTTGAAAAACGACTGAATGAAGAAATACAAAAATGGAACTGAAGTTCGGGATAATGCTTCCTTTCCCTTTATTTTCTTGCCAGGGAGGAAATGTGCAGAACAGAAAATTAAAAGGGCCTCAGGTCACGGTAAGCTCATATTTAGCTGACACAGAAGTCTATTTAGCTGGATCCTGAAAGAACGGGACAAGAGTGTATGGTTTCCACACTCTCGGGAACTATCTGGTCATCTGTACCCTTCCCCGGTCCCCTCCACTCCCAGATCTAAAACACAGCAAAGGCAAGATGATAAAAGCTGTCCAGGCACACCTCCCATGTTTCCAATTGGTGTCCTGCACGCGCTCTCTTGGAAAGAGAACACAAACAGCAGCAGAGGTTGGCAATGACACTGTATCTAATGCTCATGGATGGCCTTCTAGCCCGAAATCAGAAACCTCTGCACAATGTTAAGTATTATCACCATTTCACAAAGAAGGAAGTTGACTGTGGGGTCAAGTGGTTTAGCCTATAATTATCTAGTAATGAATTTATGTCGGTATTTTACAGACTAGCCACTGTGTAGCAGGATAAGGTTCCCACTCTCTGTTACTAGGCTCTCCGCAGTCTGGCATTTGCGAGAGAAGGGACAGATTTACCCTGCTCCATCCACGTTCTTCCACTTGGTCTGTTCTGAAATGAACACAACTGGCTGGAGGGTTAGGAGGACCGTCAGTGGTCATGCAGAAGGCAGGAGCCAGCTGGCCCAGCGTGTGGACTCCCCCCAACCCCACAGACGCTATATTTCCCCATCACAGGGAACCGACATTTTATTTACTCCTCTAACTGCTAGCCCTAGATCTTAACTACAGGACACATCTGCCTCTAAATAGACAATAACCTTCACTTATTGACTTCTTGAATGTGATCATAAAAATTCCTTGTCTAGCAGTGTCAAAAGCTAAATGTGTTCCTTTGAACCTTAACTGCATCCCTTCCCCTCTTAAGATTCTTAGATGGCTATTTGCTTGACCTCTGTGTGCTAAAAAATAAAAAAATAAAATACACAGGTTTCAATATATACTAGCCTACTCTAACTCTCTAATGTACATAGCAGATGTTTTAAAAAGTTCATTTGCTCACACGCTCATTCATACAGAAAATGTTGGCGGGCTATTCTATTTGGAGTATGATTAGGGCAAGGTGGGACTGAATTTCCTGGGAGTTGACAGTCTTCCTTGGGAACTAGCTACATGCACAGGGAGTTCCTGAAGACAAGAGATCTGCATGTGAATAAAAAATTTTAAATCAAATCACACTTTAAATGCTCTGAGAACTGGGGGTAGGGGGCAGTGGGTGGAAGGGGGGCGCCTGGGTAACTCAGTCAGTTAAACATCCAACTCTGGGTTTTGGCTCAGGTCATGATCTCATGAGTTGTGAGATCAAATCCTGTGTAGGGCTGGCTCTATGCTTCGTGAGAAGTCTGCTTCAGATTCTCAGCCTTTGCCCTTCCCCTCATTCACTCTCTCTCTCTCTAATAAATGGATTATCTTTTAAAAATAGGGGCGCCCAGGGCGCCTGGGTGGCTCAGTGGGTTAAAGCCTCTGCCTTCGGCTCAGGTCATGGTCTCAGGGTCCTGGGATCAAGCCCCGCATCGGGCTCTCTGCTCAGCAGGGAGCCTGCTTCTCCCTCTCTCACTGCCTGCCTCTCTGTCTACTTGTGATCTCTGTCTGTCAAATAAATAAAATCTTAAAAAAAAAAAAAATAGGGGCGCCCAGGTGGCTTGGTCAGTTGAACATCTGCCTTCGGCTCAGGTCATGATGTTGAGGTCCTGGGATCAAACCCCACGTAAGGCTCCATGTTCAGTGGAGAGTTTGCTTCTCCCTCTCCCTCTGCTGCTCCTCCTGCTTGTGCTCACTCTCTGTCTTCATTCTATCTTTCAATGCTTATTTTATTATTTTTAAAGATTTTATGACTTTATATGAGGTAGAGCGAGAGCGAGTGAGCAAGAGAGCACAAGCAGGGCGCCTGGGTGGCTCAGTCGGTTAAGTATCTGTCTTTGGCTCAGGTCATGATCCCAGGGTCCTGGGATGGAGCCCCACATCAGGCTCCCTGCTCGGTGGGGAGTCTGCTTCTCCCCTTGCCATTCCCTGCTTGACCTTGCTCTTTGTCTCCCTCCCTCCCTCCCTCTTTGTGTATCAAATAAATAAATAAATAAATAAATAAAACCTAAAAAGAAAAAAAAAAAAAAGAGCACAAGCAGAGGGAGTGTTACAGGAAGAGGGAGAAGCAGGCTCTCCACTGAGCAGGGAGCCTAACGCGGGGCTTGATTCCAGGACCCCAGAATCATGACCTGAGCCAAAGGCAGACGCTTAACTGACTGAGCCACCCAGGTACCCCTCTAGCTCTATCTTTCAAATAAATAAATAAATAAAATATTTAAAAAATAATAAATCCTCTAAGAACTACTTACTGACACTCTTAAGCAAAGCCATTTAAGGGCAAGTGCTGCTTTGGGACAGCAAGGACTGCACTTGTCTTGATGATACGAACCCAGAATACATTACTGTTAAATAACACATGCATATGCTTAGCTGTGCCATGTGACAAGGATCAGAGCAACTTTGGAGCCAATTATTATTTTTTTTTTTTAAAGATTTTATTTATTTATTTGACAGAGAGAGATCACAAGTAGGCAGAGAGGCAGGCAGAGAGAGAGGGGAGGAAGCAGGCTCCCTGCTGAGCAGAGAGCCCGATGCGGGACTCGATCCCAGGACCCCGAGATCATGACCTGAGCCGAAGGCAGCGGCTTAACCCACTGAGCCACCCAGGCGCCCCTGGAGCCAATTATTTTTTTAAAAGCGGGAACTCCTGTAGTACGTCTGGCACTGTAGTACAGTACAGTCAGTACTGTAGTACTGACTGCGGTTTCTAAACCCAGCGTTCTTCAGAAGAGGGGACAAAGGAGCAGCTCAAGCTGCAGCCGGAGCCCGTCACCGCCGAGTTCTGGGGCGTTGGCAAGCCACGCCATGTTGCCTCAGCCTTCCCACTGACAATCTACACTGTTGGGCCAGGTGGTCTATAATGCTTTTCCCAGTCCTGATTTTTTTTACTATTCTGTAATTAAAATATATATATATCAACCACAGAGATTCAAATCTCTTATGGAAGCTACTGGCATTTTAGGAGTTTGGAATTGGAATTCCAATCTTTTTTTTTAAATTTATTTGACAGACAGAGATTACAAGCAGGCAGAGAAGCAAGAAGAGAGAGAGAGGAGGAAGCAGGCTCCCTGCCGAGCAGAGAGCCCGATGCCAGGCTCGATCCCAAGACCCTGGGATCAGGACCTGAGCTGAAGGCAGAGGCTTTAACCCACTGAGCCATCCAGGCGCCCCGGAATTCCAATCTTTTTTGAAATCAAGAACTGGCCATGAAATGAAAGGGATTCCAAAGGCATGAATGCAAAAGGAAAAAAAAAAAAAAAAAAAAAAAGAAGCCAGCACAGAAAGGTTCCTTCACAGTCACAGCATTTTCTCTAGCTGATGAGGAAGATGAAAGTTTATTTTATTTTTTTAATTTATTTTTTAAAAATATTTTATTTATTTATTTGACAGACAAGGATCACAAGTAGGCAGAGAGAGAGAAGGGGAAGCAGGCTCCCTGCCCAGCAGAGAGCCTGATGTGGGACTCGATCCCAGGACCCTGGGATCATGACCCAAGCCGAAGGCAGAGGCTTTAACACTGAGCCACCCAGGTGCCCCTGAAAGTTTATTTTATTATTTAATTTTTTAAAAAAGAGTTTACTTACTTATTTGAGGGAGAACTCAAGTGGGGAATGGGGAGGCCGGGGGGGAAGGGTAGAGGGAGAAGCAGACTCCCCCCTGAGCCGGGAACCATCCCGGGGCTCCAACCCAGGACCCTGAGATCATGACCTGAGCTGAAGCCAGACACTTAACCGACTGCGCCACCCAGGTACCCCCGGAAGATTAAATTTTAATCACTACAGTTTTTTATTTGCCTTCACCAACAGGAGGAAATAATAAAACAGGGTGCTTAATGAACAGAATGCCTACTTCAGACATTGTTCACTTGGCACCATGTAATGGGAATGCTATTTATTTATTTATATCTTACATTTTTCTAAATTACGAGAGCTGTCAAAAAGCAGCTTGAGATCCCCTTGCAGAATAGAACAAAATTTCTGTTAGTGATATAAAATGGATGCTTTTAAATAAAGTAACAGTCTCTTATAGGCAGTATCAGTGTCAACTTTTCAAAAAGACGTATGGGGTGATTTAAAAAAAAAAAACGAGTAGGGGGCGATGGAGGGAAGCAGTCTTGGTGTTCCGACGCGAAAACCAACAGGTGGGCTGTGGCGCCCACAGGCGTGCCAGAGACCTAACCATTTGCTGAAGAGGCTGCTTCAGGGTGAGAGCTGGGGCTGGGTGCGGTCTCTGCGGTGAGAAGATGCAGACTCTCCGGAGGGTGCCTGGGTCATCCGGGTCCTTATCACATGACTCTGAGCGGCTAGTGGGAGCCGGGGTGACTCAGCGGGCGACCCCTGACTCTGCTCCTCGGGAACCCAGCTGATGCTGGGTCTGCCGGCAGCCAACCTGGGGGACCGAGAGGCCCGACAGCGCCCACTGCTGAACCACCAGGCCTGGTATGAGCACAGCGCACTCGTGTCTAGGGTTATTTCTGAGGGTACCCCGGCTGATGAAACTTCCTTAGGAGCGGATGGGAGAGAAGATAGCATTGAAAACACAGATGAGCAAGAAGGCGAATGAGCAGTAAAGACAACAGCCAGTCATCTTCCTTGCTACTTTACTGCAATGAGCTATTTACAATTTTCACACCGTAAAGAAGACATCTGTGTTCTTGGAGAAGTATCTTAAAATAAATACCAACAAGAGTAAAAAAAAAAAAAAAAAAAATGGCAACAACAACAACCCAGCTTTTAAAAGATCAACCTGACTGGCAAGAAAAGTTTGGTACAAAAATAGAAATGCATTAGAAAAAAAAAAAGTCATACCTGGAATTTACATGCTGCCCTATGTATACACAGTAATTACCTACTAGATCCCAGAACTCCAAAGGCCTTAGGGACAATCATAACTCACATCCTTCCAAGACACCCAGACACAGAGGAGGGTAAGGCCAATACTGTCTTCTGCAAAGAAGGAAAACTGAGGCAGGAATATGTAAGTGAATTGCCCAAGGTTAAAAAAAAAAAAGCAGCTGATTTAAAGTTAGAAGCAAAATGTTCTGGGAGCTAAGCCTGCACTCTCTCGTCTCGAATATGCTGTCTCCCCATCTGGGGCAATCTGGTAGTGTCTGACCCACCAGGACTTGGACCAGACTCTGAAAACAGGCCCTTCATTTGCCTGTGGCAGCAGACAGCCCTCCACCGAGCATTTCCGCCAGGGGGAAGGAAACCACGTAGCAGAATGCCTTTGGTATTCATTCTTAAGAGCCCCAGCTTAATTTTATTAGATGCTTATTTAACCACAAGACACAGTATGGAATGCCCGGACAACCACAGAGGTGGCAGAGTGAGGTGGGTAAATGGCAGTTTCGTCTGCAAGAAAAGCAGTCAGGGGTAGAGAAGCAGGACAGGGACAGAGGACAGGCTGAGAAGATACAAGAGAGTATGAAGGAACAGAAAAGGAGGCAGAAAGTGAGAAAGGGACACAGGGATGCGGGAGGGAGATGGAAAGTGATAGAAAGGACAGTGCAAGAAGAGGGAGCAAGAAGAAAAGCCTGTGTCCTTGGGGGATTGGACTGGCCGGGACCAGACTGGTTTTCCCTCATTTCCCAACCACACGTCTACTTGTCTACTTATCCACTCAGGAGGTCTCTGATGCTTGCCCATCTTGTTTATTCTCTGTTTATTCCAACTAGGATCTTACCGGGTCCCTCTTTGTAGGTAGCTGTAAGGGAGGTTTGGGAAGAGGGTGTTTTTGTTTTGTTTTTTTTGTTTTTTTTGGAGGGGGTTATTTTTTATTCTTTTTAAAGATTTTATTTATTTATTTGACAGACATCACAAGTAGGCAGAGAGGCAGGCAGAGAGAGAGGGGAAGCAGGCTCCCTGCTTAGCAGAGAGCCTGATGTGGGGCTCGATCCCAGGACCCTGGGATCATGACCTGAGCCAAAGGCAGAGGCTTTAACCCACTGTGCCCCGGGAAGAGGGTTTTAAAGGGTTCTCCAGGCCTTGCAATTTGCTTTGCTCTTCTCTATAATGCACCCGAAGCATCCCTCTCTGTATTGCTTCCTTGCAAAGACTGTGGGCTGAAGTCTAAGTTTTAGAGAACCATGTAGATCCTTCACCTGGAGAGAAAGTGCACGGATATATGGGCTCACGGATAAATGGTTCTGGCCCATACACCCTCCGGAGGATCACAGGCATCAGCTGAAAGCCTACAGATGTCATCAGAATGAAACTGGGGGTAAGCACTATCTGGTTATTTTTCCTATCAACTCCTCACAGTACTTAATGAAATACCTTTTTTTAAAAATTTTGCACATAGTAGAAAAGGAATCAACAGTACTGACGATGACAGAGCAACTTATAACTGAGTGCTCTGATCTTCCAGTAAACGACCTCAGTGATTTTTCCTTTGGGGCCGTGGCCCTCAAACACTTTCTGATTTATTACCTACCCCCCCATCCCTCCCAGAAAAAATAAACAAAACCCACAATCTCATGGCTTTGGTAGGCACACATTTTAATTAAGGCAACATGGAGCACTAATGAGGTGATAGGAATTTTGTGCAAATAAATGCATATTACTTCCCAATACAGAAACCTGATGCTGTCACACCGTACAGGAACCCCCTACCGCCCCCCCCCGCCCCCAAAGTGAAGAACAGAGGCAGCTCGGTTTGCCGAGGTTTGCAAAACGACAGGAAGGTGGCTGGCCAGGTTTGTGGGGCCGGCTGACTCTGCATCAGCTCTGAGGGACAGACTGGGGCAGGTGGGGTGGGGCAGACCAGGACCCCAAAGCCAAAGCCCAGCAAGTCCCATCAGGGAGAAGCACTTTCCGCAAATGAAATGTGCTTGGAATCCCCCTTGGGAATCCACCAAATTGCAGGCTGAGGGGACAAGAACTGGCTTGTACGTACTTTATGTCGGTCTCGAGCACAGAGGAGGGCATTCAGCAGGCACTAAATAACCATCTGCTGAAGAATGGAATACTTAATTCCAAGGAGGAAATGTAAAAGGTGGGGACACCACAGCCACCCCCCATCTTTCACCTTCCTTCACACGGACTTTTTTCTCTGCTCTCCTATAACCGTGTCAAGTGTTGGAAACCACTTTCAAAGAGAGAACAGGAGCAGAAAATGAACTTGGCATTGGAGCAGGTGGAATGCTTGAAGTAACAGAGCGTAGCAATGGAACTACACGTCATTTCGACACCGAGACTACAGAGGCGTTAAGCATAACCTAGGTGGACATTTATTCTGTGATAGAAGCAGTAGCATTTTTAAGTGAAGTAAACTATTTTATGGTATAATCTCAAGAACTGACAGTTAGGGGCGCCTGGGTGGCTCAGTGGATTAAGCCTCTGCCTTCAGCTCAGGTCATGATCTCAGGATCATGGGATGGAGCCCCGAATTGGGCTCTCTGCTCAGCGGGGAGCCTGCTCCCCCTCCATCGCCTGCCTTTCTGCCTACTTGTGATCTCTCTATCAAATAAATAAATAAAATCTTAAAAAAAAAAAAAAGAACTGACAGCTACTCCTTCTAAATTCTACATAGAAAAATATCACTAACACTTTACCAGTGGGATATGGAGGCAGAACAGTCATGAGCTCCGGGCCTGAAGGCTGGGTTTCAGTCCTGGAGACGCCACATGCCTACTGTGTGATTCAGGCCTCTGTGCTTCAGTTTTTCCATCTTTCAGATGTATTAACATCATTATTACTGTGAAAAATCCACAATTCACATACAAAGTAGAATGTTAATGAAACACACTTGCCTAGTTCCTGGAATATAACCAAAAATAATATGTAAGCTATTGTTTTTAATGATGGTTTTAAAGATGTTACAATTGACCACTGTTCTTTTTAAACTGATCATTTTAAAGGGATACTTACAAAATACAGGTGTACTTAGAAAATACACTGCTCATCTAACCCTTCTTATTTGCTCTCTATTTCCCACTGGTTCGCAGCTTACTTTACATGAGGCAGTAGGCAGTGCTGCACAAATACCCAGAGTCAGAAACTCAGCAAAAATAATACACATGACCTGATACACATAATGTGCATCAAGGAACTTCTGATATTACCAAGCACCAAGAATAAGCAGTTATTCCTTTTACTTCTCAAATCTCTTGAAGTACAACGTCTATCTTGATGAAGACACTTGATGAATAAAAATTTGCCTGACAATGATACTGAATCTCAGGAGTACCCATTTTCCCCTGTCTCCAGAAACTCCTGACTCTGACCATGGCCTTGGAGAGTGACTGCGTAAAGATTCCCCCATCTGAGTGTAAGTGCCCTTGGAGACACGGAAAACGCCTCCTTCCCTTGGCTCTGATGTATGACTGATAAGCCAGATGAGACTCTGGTATGTGAGTGATGTTAACACTAACTCCTTTTTATTAATTTCTAACTCCTTATTACTAACTCCTTATTTCTAGTTCAGTCCAGTATTACTTGGAAAAGTGTTTTTTGAGGAAACAAGTAGAAATAATTCTAAATCTTTATATTTGAAATGTGCTGGCTTTCTCCTGGAAAGCCTACACTAGAAGCTAAATCAACCGAAGTCAACAAAAACTACCTTTAGCTTCCTGGCCTGACTATTCCTAGCTGGAGGAGATGACTTGGGTATTAATATTTACTCAACCATTTATATACACAAAGACTCAAAATAAATCCTATCCCTGGAATTATTTTATCTGCTAATAATGTACTTGATATCCTGTTTATATAGTTGTATATGGAAATTAAAATGTTAAACAAATTAAGCATTGACTCCAAAGCTGTATTAAGCTATATTCGGTTGCACTAATGTAATTTAGGTGGATGATAATAAAGAAGGAGATAGTAGGTGGCAAGAAATTAGCATATCTGAAGTGTAAAAAATAATCGTGGAGAGGGACTACAGTGGTTCTAGGCAAAAATATAGATTCGGAGCCAACTGCTGTCATTTATTCCTCTTAATTAAAAAATCTGTAAAAAGGCATCAAAATCAATTCAAATCAGTCTTAATGAGACAGCTCAAGGAGCAGTCTATTCACTGTACCTGTTCTAATTAGCATGAATATATCCTCCACGTCAAATCTGACAATACACTTAACTAAATTGTTAATCCCATAGCACGGGATCATATTTGAGTTACCAGCTCTAAGACAGACCTTGCGTATTAATATTTCAATAACAAACAGCAAATGAACCCAGAGCTGGAAAAGAACTGGACTGTAGTTGTTTCCTCCAAAAGGGAAACTGAGGCTCAAGATGAGGGGCTCACAGCTGAGAAACATCTGGAAAGCATGGCTTCAGTGGACGTATGTGCCCAGCTATTTTCTCCCTGCCATCTCCCGAGAGACACCTGGAGTACTGTGTCACCTTGTAAAACTAAATGGAAGTCAGACGATATCCCACCTAAATTATTGATGACGAACAGCATTTGTTAAGATTCCCAAACAGAAGACCTCACGTATCCCCGTGGAGGTTATTAAGTATAATCTTGCTTTTCCATTGCCACTTAGGCTAAAATTACTACCTCTTCAAGATTTATATGAAGATAACTCGGAGATTCAGTTTGGGGTGGATGTCGACACATGCTAATTGACCTTAATTCACACATATTTCAAAAATGATCTGAAGGATAAGGGATGAGAAAGATATGACAAATTAGAACCCAAACAACCAAAAACTAAAAAGTAACTGCCGGAAAGATGGTGTCAGCCACTTCCCTATTTTAGCTCTAAAATGTTTAGTATGTCTCTAACAAGAAACTGTAAGATGATTAACTTTCCATTTATGCCTATAAACATCTACTCTAGCCTGGTTGGCACTAAATATTGAGATGGGTAACAACAGTCCCCACTTTGAACTGGTGCGACATTACAACATCTCAGTGTCCGGCTGGCATCTCCCTTGTTTTAATTTCCCCAAGGATGGAAGCGTGGGCAGCTGCATTGGAGCATTCCTGCATAGGCCGGCTGCCCCAAGTTGCTAAAAACTTTCTTCCACCTTAAAATGAGGAGGATGAACCTTTTCGGGAGAGTGCCCACATCCGTTCATGGCGGACCGTTTTCTTTTCAGAGGAAAGCTTAGCACTTTCATGGCAGTGTGCCGGGGAAGGAGTGGAGGAAGGGGACAGGCCCATTCCCCCCTAGAGGAGGGTGGGGCCACCCAGGACGCTGAAGGGTAACAAGCTCGGACCTGGATCATCACCCTGGGGCTCTAGCCTCTGAGTCTACTAGTAACAGTAATGACAAGTAACATTTTAAGGGCCCTTCTGGTGTGCTGGGCCCCAGTCACATTCAACTCTTGAAATGCACAATCTCATTTAATCTTTACAATGACCTGCAAACACTTCACCAGAAATACCATTACAGGCATACTCCAATATTCTGAAGCTCTGATCTTGGCAAAAGCTCACCTTCCCTCAACTAAACCCATTTTCCAGGTAGCAGTAATCAACAACTTAAAAAATAAACACCCAAAAGAACTTCCTCTAATATAGGTATCTAATATATAGGGCCATGAGCATAGTAAGGAAATAATTTTTTAATCCATCATGATTGTGCTCCATCTAGCTACAGAATTTTGAAGGCTGGATAATATTAATTATTATAATTATATGGATAATATTATTAATTCTGTAATATTAAACACTTCTATACTAGATTCCTGTGGATTAATGGTTCACTTTAAAAGCAGACACAAGGGGCACCTGGGTGGCTCAGTGGGTTAAAGCCTCTGCCTTCGGCTCAGGTCATGATCCCAGGGTTCTGGGATCGAACCCCGCATTGGGCTCTCTGCTCAGCCGGAAGCCTGCTTCCTCCTTTCTCTCTGCCTGCCTCTCTGCCTGTTTGTGATCTCTCTGTCAAATAAATAAATAAAATCTTTAAAAATAAATAAATAAATAAATAAAAGCAGACACAAGCAAAAAAGACAAGCACGGAAGATCACATGTACTGCATAATTTCATTTCTATGAAATGCTAGCAAAGGCATATTACAACTGATCTACGGGGATAAGAAGCAGACCAGTACCTGCCAGTGGGCTGGAGGTGAAGACAAGGGTGGTGAATGGGGGAAAGATAGGAGGAAACTTTCTAAAATGATGGAAATAATCTGTATGTCTTTTTATTTTTTTTTAAGATTTTATTTATTTATTTGACAGAGAGAGATCACAAGCAGGCAGAGAGGCAGGCAGAGAGGGGGGTGGGGAAGCAGGCTCCCCACTGAACAGAGAGCCCAATGCGAGGCTTGATCCCAGTACCCTGGGATCATGACCTGAGCCAAAGGCAGAGGCTTTAACCCACTGAGCCACCCAGGCGCCCTGTATCTTTTTTTATATATGTTTATTTACAGAGAGAGAGCACATGGCAGAGATGGGGGGAGGAGCAGAGGGAGAGGGCCAGAGAAACTCAAGCAGATTCCCTGCTGAGTGTGGGAGCCCGGGAACCCGGAAGCCCAGGAGCCCAGGAGCCTGAAGTGGGACTGGATCTCATGACCCTGAGATCATGACCTGAGCTGAAACTAACAGTCCGTCTCTTACCTGATGGTACCACCCAGGCCTCCCGGAGATAATCTGTATCTTGACTGAGGGGGTGGATACACAGGTATATACACCTGTCAAAATTCACTGAATTGTACACTTAAAACTGATTCATTTAGTTGTATGTACATTATCTCAATAAAGTGATTTTTTAAAAAAGTAGTTCCAAGGGGAAAAAAGCAAGAAAAAATTTTACAACTGGATGTTTACAAATGTCTTTTCTCTTGCATGTTCTCACTGGGACTGACTTTCTGTATCACTATTGTGGGTTGAACGGTGTCCCCCGAAAACTCATTTGTTGAAGTCCTAGCCTCTGGTACCTCAGAATGTGACCTTACTTGGAGAAAGAATCATTGCATATGTAATTTGCTAAGATGACATTATAATGGAGCAGGGTGGGCCTTAACCCGATATGACTGGTGTCCTTATAAAAAGGAGAAACGTGCACACAGGGAGAATGCGCTGTAAACACCAAGGCAGAGATCAGGGTGACGCATCACAAGCCAAGGAATGCCAGAGATGGCCAGCGAACCAGCAGGAACAAGGACAGGCACAGAACAGAAACTCTCCCACAGCTCTCGGAGGGAGCCAAATCAGCAGACACCTTGATCTTGGACTTCTGGCCTCTGGGGTTGTGACCCAATAAATTTCTGTCATTCATGCCACTTAGTCTGTGGTACTCTGTTAATGGCAGCCCTAGGAACCTAATACAATAGGGTTCCATCTTTTCTTCTTCAGTGACTTTAGGATCGGACACTTTAGCCCACTCTAATTTCCTCAAGTTCTCATTAATCAATACCTGAGGACATCTATCCCCAAGACAGAGTCCACCAAACTGCTGAACAGCAAACCTGCGTCAAGCTCGTGGACTAATGTTATTTTCTGAACACTTACTACATGCCAGAATTGTGCTAAGTGCTTTACGTGAGTCAACTCATTTAATCTCTGCCATGACTGTAAAGAGTTAATATAACATCATCTTCAGAGAGAGAAACTGAGGTTTATAGAGGTTAACTAATTTGGCCAAGTCACAATGCTGGTAAGTTGCCAAGACCTAAAGTAGATTTCAAGCATCTCCAATGCCATGCACGAAGCTCCATGAATCTGAAAACAGCATTAGTGGCTGATGGCCATGTGGGTCACTTTTGCAGTCTCTGTGTTAGAGCTAAAAAGAGCACAAGTAAACTTACGGATATGTATTTCTTTAAAAACGCCTCAAAAATTACATTTTTTTCCTAGCCATGTTGGAGCCTTGTGTTTCCTAAAGTATCGTGAAAAATGGTAATGAGAGACATTGCCAGGTGGGAGAAGATGGCAAGTTAATGATCAAAATAAATTTGAGAAACACCAAGTTAAACAGGTTTCTGTATTTGGGCTTCCAAGTTGATAGGACTGTACCCTAAACTTACCTCATTAGGAACCTTAAGTTTTTATATGTTGTTTTTTTATTTTTTAAAAGATTTATTTATTTTAGAGAGAGAGCATGAGTGACAGCCGGGGTGGGAGGGCGCAGAGGGAGTGAGAATCTCAAGCAGATTCTCCACTGAGCACAGAGCCCAACATGGGCTTGATCCCGGGACTCTGAGATCATGACCTGAGCCAAAATCAAGAGTCGGATGCCTAACCGACTGAGCCACCCAGTCGCCCCAATGTTTTCATTTTCATTTATTTTTATTTTTTAAGAGGGGGGAGGAGCAGAGGGAGAGGGAAAGAGAATCTTAAGCAGGCTCCACGCCCAGCAAAAGTGAGCCAAAGTGAGGCTCCATCTCATGACCCCGAGATCATGCCCTGGGCCAAAGTCAAGAGTTGGAACCTTAACTGACTGAGCCACCCAGGCGCCCCACCCCTATGTTTTTAGACACTTATTACCGTAGGACTTGTGTTTCCTCTCACTTTGGGGCAAGTCAATTGTGCACAGCAACTTACTTTCTGTTTGAATTTGCCATGGATTTGCCTATTACAAGATTCAACTGTTTCACTCTAAAATATGGATAAATATGTTTTCATCCTAAAATATTCATCCAGCCAGCACGAGTGGTTCCAACAGAGTACAGACTGCACTCTGCAGTTTAGGAACACCCTGAATTCAGGAGTGGCTCTGGGGTGGGATAGGGAGGTGATAACCAAGGAGCTTCTGAGCTGTGACCTACGGCTTCTGATGCAAATGTCCTGGGACCACTTGCTTAGGCATCCAGCCCCTGCCCATCCAGGAGGAGCACCCAGGAACCTACCTGGAGGTGAAGTACTCATTCTTAACAACTTTCTCTCTTAAAAAGAAGAAAAGATCAAGACATTGCATCAGAAGAGGGGTAGAAATTGTGGTTATGACAAATAACCCTAGAAGAGCATATTTGGTTTTGTGCCTTTCAATTTTTTCTAGTTTTTCCAGAAGATTCCCCTAGAGAGCTCACACACAGGAGCTGGGGGGAGGTGGGGAAGGGAGAGGGAGAAGGAGAATCCTAAGCAGCAGGCTCCATGCCCAGCTGAGACCCCATCGGGGGCCTCAATCCCATGGCCCTGAGAACATGACCCAAGCCAAAACCAAGAGTTCAACACCCAACAGAATGAGCCACTCAGGAGCTCTAGACCCTGATCTCACCGCCTGGTAAGCAAAGGTCAGAATTACCCAAACACCAACTTTTAAAATCCTGGCTTATTTCTGGGGGCGCCTGGGTGGCTCAGTTGGTTAAGCATCCGACACTTGATCTCAGCTCAGGCCTTGATCTCAAGGTCCTGAGATCCAGTCCCATATGGGCTCACACTTAGTGTGAAGTCTGCTCCTCCCCCTTTCTCTACTCCTCCATGTGCGTGTGCACACTCTGTCTCGCATGCGCTCTCTGAAATAAATGAATGAATGAATGAAATCAAACTTAAAAAAAACTCTTGGCTTATTTCTGGTAATGGAACTCTTCTTCTAGCAGTAAGGACTTCCCAGAAAGCCCAAGGGGCAAAGAGGAAAGCACCTGTCCTGGGTGCTTCAACATGCCTGTGCCAAGTCTGGTGCGTCTGTCCCTCTGTGAGACAGGACGGCCAGTACTGCTGTCTCCCTGATGAAATGTCCCTAACCTGCTTCAGGCCTCAGACAAAGTCTAACAACACCCTTGGTCTGGTTTGCTGTGCAATCTGCTTTGGGCATCTGGCGCTGAATTCTGGGGTATGATTCCCCCGCATGAGCCAATGTCCTAACTCCCCACTGTCCTCAGTGAGGTCCGACCAACTGGTCCACCTCATTCCCTTCTTTGCTGCCCAGAGTTAAACTGAACTGGCTTGGTCTTTCCCAGAGATTTCCCAAAACTTTTGCCTGAGCTGGTCCCTCTGGCTAGACTGCTCTTCCCAGAGGGTGGGACCCTTTATGCCCTGAGACTTCTTTCCAGAAGGCCACATCTCAGCAGCAGCCTCACTACCCCCAAACCACCTGCCATGTCCCTGTGTTTCCATCTCCTGTAGAACACTGACCACTCTACAGTATTTCCTTGTTGACATTATTTTTTTTTGTTTTTGTTTTGTCCCTCTCATTCATTCTCCCTGGAATGTAAACTCCAGAAGGGCCAGGCCCGGGTCAATCTGGGAGACAGCAGCAATTTCCAGGGTAGACTCAGCACCTGGGGTGGGTGTTTAAGGAAGAGTAATGGAGAGATATGCAAATTATTTAGGTATCTCTAAGTCTGCACCCCCAAGGCTCTGCCCTCAGTTTACACAATCCTGCAGGCAGGAGACCAGTCTTTACCAGCATTTTGCCCCAGGGGCTGGCGGCGGCGGGGGGGGGGGGGGGGGGGGGGGGGGGCAGAAAAACACCCCTCCGAAGGAA
>ML105969.1:0-45675 GCA_003697995.1 Taxidea taxus jeffersonii | reverse complement strand
CAGGAATTTTAGAAAAGTACATGAAAGTATTAATAAAACCACCCAAAGCCAGTCACTCCACCCATCCTCTGGATCCTGCTACCCTGCCATCCCTCTTGCTCTTTTCGGGACTCCTTTCCAGCAACACGTAAACATGTTTGGGTCTTCTCCATCTTAAAAACCTACAAAATCCTCTCCCTCATCTCCAGCCCTGACTCTCCTGCTCCCTCCCTCCTCTCCTGCAGTCGAACCTGGAAGCAGCAGCAGCCAGTTCCCTCTCCCCGCCTCTCACTGCACCCTCAGATCACTCCAGCATGTTTTCTGCTCACCACTTACAAAACTACTCTGTGAAGACCACTAACGGCCCCCCTCTAGGCAAGCCAGAGACAAACACGGAAGTCCCATCTTACTTGAAATCCCAGCTGTATTAACAAAGCAACCAGTCCCTTGGCTCCTGATACACCGTACCCCACAAGTTCCTTGTGGCTCTGTGCCGCTACCCCTTCTCTGTTCTTACCTGGGAATATTTGAGTGTCTAGGGGCCCTCTTCTCTCACCACCATTTCTTTCTAAGCAAAATAATCTACCCTGAGGGGCTTCAATGATCATCTATAAGCTGATGAACTTCCAAGCTTTAGACTCCAGCCCAGACTTTTGCCAGACCAACTTATCCAACATTTTCACTTGGCTGTCCCATGAGCCTCTCAACTTCAACATCTCCAAAGCAGAACTTCCCCTATTCCCCAGGGCTCGCCCTCTAGCAGACCCTGTTCGAATACCCAGCACCACTGTTTGCCTTAAACTACTTCTGCGCACCCCAGCTCCCCATGATTAGTCTCCACGCCCTGTGGATTCTATCTTTCAGGTATCACAAAACCATCCACTGCTTATCTTCTCCCCCTCTACAACCATCTTATAGCCCTTAGGTACCATCACCTCTGTCCACCCTTGTTCTGCTTTCTCTGCAATTCAAGGTCCACATCTTAATTGAAGAGAATTTGTTTAAAAAAAAAAAAGTAAGCTGGACCCTGTTCTTTTTTGCTTAAAACCCTTCCATAACTTCCCAGGCCATAGGATGAGGCCTGAAACCTTTAACATGGCCTAGACAGGAAAAGGTCCTCGCTGAGAATGCTGTAGCTTTCTCTCTCACCATCTCCCCATCACTCTCTATGCTCAAAGCCCAGATTTCCTTTCAGTCCTGGGATATTCTAGAATGTTCCATGCTCTTTCCTGCCTCAGGTCTTTGTGCATTCACTTCCCTCTGTCTACCATGTCTCTCAGATCAAAATCCTTCTTCCCTTCTCTGTTCTCTCTGCTTCCCCTTGAAGTGAAAACAAAGAGTAAATCCCAAAGAAAAACCAAGAGTAACAGACATGTGAAAAAAAAAGTACCAAGGAAAAGGAAAAATCGGTTTGTATCCTTCTATGAACTGTACTTGATCCTCCTAGACCATCCTTTAAATTTAAAAGAAACTATAACCCAAGGAGATTCTGCCTAAAGCCAGAACAGACATAAATTCCCAAATGATATTAAAGAACCCTGAGAGGACTGATTTTATTTTCCGTAGCTGTGAACAATGAAAGGCATCTTGAATCCATGAACATATCTCATAAAAGTAAAATGGGGTTAGCGACAATACTCATTGATATTTCCTAACACGGTGTATGTATGACGTGTCTTAATATTAATAGAATTAACACTAGAAAAGCAAAAAGAGACTAAATAACCACAAAACCCAAGGTAGCAAGTCAGATAGACAGACACAGACCAAAAGTGAATGGAACTCTTCTCCCTGAATCAAAACTGTAACACTGACCCCTAAAGTTGGAGTTCCCTGAGAAATTCTCATTTTTATACTCTCGACTCTATAATGTGAGCAAATACTATAGACTGCATGGTTCTGTGACATTAAATGTGTGCCTTCATACAAGGGTTTTTCTTAGCTGTTATGAGGTTGGAGGTTGAGACTGGGAGAGACAGAGGGGGAAATGAGGGAGATGGGGAAAGGAAAAAAGGAAAGAGAAGATAGTCTGATTGGGCCTGAAGTAGAGAGGTGAACACTGGTCCCCACCTACAACACAGAGGAAGAGACTGAAGTCTAGGTTTGGTGACCCTGGCAAAGCCCATCTTAGTCCTATTCCTCTCTCATCCTCAGACTGTACAACCTTGCCAACCAGACTCACACATCTGTGAGGACAGCACTGCTCCCATCACCAGTTATCACCAGGTGGTGATTCATTTGGGTGTATGTGCTTCCCATGTGTGCTAAGAAATCAAGAGAAGAGGGACATCTGGGTGGCTCAGTCAGTTAAGCGTCTGCCTTCACCTCAGGTCATGATCCCAGGGTTCTGGGATGGAGCCCCGCACTGGGCTCTCTCCTCAGTGAGGAGGCTGCTTCTCCCTCTGCTTGCCCCTCCCCTTGTTTGTGTGCTCTCTCTCTCTAACAAACAAATAAAATGATAATAATAAGAGGAGGAGAAGGAGGAGGAATCAACAGAAGAGAGCAAATTAAATTTTGAACATATGCAACAGAATTGACTTAATCTCCAGGGCATAGTCTTAACCATCTGATGCTCAGAGCAGTGAGACACACATAGGTGTGCAACAAAAATTTAAGGGAATTTGGGTTTGTTCTTTTTAGTGACTGGAGGAACTTTTTGTTTCTAACCTTCACAGCTAAAGAATTAGTTTCCATTCTTTCAAATGAAGGTGAAACTGCTAACTCCTCTCTGCTCAAAGCTAAGAGGGCAAAGATTATCAATTAACCTTAAAATGTTAACATAAAATATTTTATTCATGTCTATGAATATTTTTGAGCACCTCAAATGTGCCAACCACTGTATCAGGCAAGGGGAATAAAGGAGCGAGCAAAAGAGGCAATGTCCCAGGAATGGATGTTATTTAAAGAATAAAACAAACAAAAATCAAGAAAATATTAACTCTCACTCTTAAAAATATCCAGCCATTATTTTCTGAAGGGTTACTCTGCCTATGGCAAATAAGAAATAAAATGACCCTAAATCAGTCAGAAAATTTCAACCACAGGTTGACATAAATTAAGTCAGACATATGACTTTATATAGCACATTAGGTTGAATTAAAAAAAAAAAAAATATATATATATATATACACCTCCTTAAAACACATGAATGCCCCAAAGAGAAATGGCAGCGTACTATCAGCATGCCAATGTGTGGTTCAATAGACCCACCTGACATTGGAATTTACGTCAAGGCTCTAAAACAAAACTTCCTTCACTGCATTTCAACTGTGATCTAATTTACAAACATTTGATTTGTAAAAATTTGGTTTGCAGACCTTCTTGCCAGGATAGGATCATAGGAAGGGATTAAGGAGAAGGAAGCAGGAAAGGTGGCTGGACCAGGTATTCCTGTCATAGGCGTCTTACTGAGAAGGGCTTCTCGTAAATTGGTTTAGGTGGCTTAGGATTCGGTTGAGTTTAACCAGCCGCTGTGCCAGCTCATCTCTCATTCTCGGGTGCTAATCCCGGGACTCCTCAACATCACAAACGTGGACTAAAGGTTTCCCAAACAAGGGCCCACCTGTGTTAATACTTTGAGTCCATCAGTAACACCTTAGCTGCTTCATTTCAGCGGATGGGGAGAAAAGCAGAATTTCCGACAGACCTACTCAGAGAGGCAGTCCAGGGGTGAGTGGGCACCCCAGAGAAGACAGACCTCAGTCCCTCAGCAGCTCACAAGGGTGCCAGGGGAGAACCGTGCCCAGCACAAGTATTAACTGAGGCTGGTATTAACAAGGCTGAAACAATCACATCGTAAAGGTTATAGGTAAGCTAGCAGGTGAAGGGGGGGAGGGCTCTGTCACCCAAGAAAGAGATTCTTTTTTTTTTTTTTTTAAAGATTTTATTTATTTATTTGACAGATAGAGATCACAAGTAGGGAGAGAGGCAGGCAGAGAGAGAGAAAGGAGGAAGCCAGACATATGCCCAGGTGCCCCCAAGAAAGAGATTCTGAACCTATAAATCAGGACTAATTCCTGACTCTAGACCAGATACTGCTACTCAAGTTTCCTCAGCCTCCATTTCCTCTCCCCACCTAACAAATCGAGAGGTGTTACGCACTTGAGTTTTTCAGAAATCCATACTAGGGGCACCCGGGTGGCTCAGTGGGTTAAAGCCTCTGCCTTCAGCTCGGGTCATGATCCCGAAGTCCTGGGATTGAGCCCCGAATCTCGCTCTCTGCTTGGCAGGAGCCTGCTTCCCTGGCTCTCTCTCTGCCTACTTGTGATCTCTGTCTGTCAAATAAATAAATAAAATCTTAAAAAAAAAAAAAAAGTCCACACTAACCCCCATGCTATCGTTTACTGTCCTTCTCCTACTATCTTGTTACAGAAACTTGACGTCCACTGTGGCCCACCCAAGAGCGAGCATCTTTATCTAGAATAGTAGACGTAGCCAGTGACAGCTAGCTCTGTCTGCCCTGGGTTCATGCAGAGCCCACCTGAGATTAGGAAGCATAAGTGGCCAGTGTGTGTGGCCTGCTTCTGTAGGAAGGGGGACCCAAGTGATGGAGGAGGGGGGCAGGGGGTGGTGCACATCAGAAGGAGGGAGTAGCCACTCAGTCAATTTAATCTGTTAAAGATAGTTTCATTAGTTTTAACGTCACTCCTACTTGAATGTCAAGTCCATGAGAAACGAGACCTTCTGTCTTGCTTTTTACTGGTTGTCACTGACTAGCACATACTAGGTGCTCAATAAATATGTATCAAGTAAGAGACCCGGAATCCAGTCCTGAGTTTGCCACGTACTGCCTGTCCTTCTTGGGGCAGGCTATTCATCTCTCTAGACTTAAGACTGTCATGGGGATTAGACAGAATAATGTGCACTGAGTATTTCCAGGAACATGTTATTCGTTTATGTTAGCAATTCGATCGACTATGGGGATGAATTCTGCAGGAATGAGCGGTGTAGCCCTACCACCAAACAATGCACCCAACACTTACGATCTAATACATCAGTTCATGATGTAGACAATATTTACTGACTTTATTGCTAAACAAGTTGGTATAAGCTAAATTAAGAGTAAAATGTGAATTATTTCATGATTTATGACAGCTAAGCAAGTATTTTATTTGTCAGGCAGGAAAAGAGAGTTAAGAGAGTGACATAATCTCTCTCATATTAGCACTTTAACACAGAGTGCCACTGTTCTATGCAATACATTGCCAGAAAGTTTCATATTCTTTATTGCATCTGGATGAGATCCTTCGGGGCTGTAAAGCAGCCATGAGAATGTTTTTTTAAATTATTAAAAGAAAAAAGATGCTGCAATTTTGCATCTTGTCATATGTACTGCTTTTAACAATAAAGGTTTAGAAGATCCTAGTTATATATCCTATAGGATTAAGATACTTGTTTATTCAAACAAGTTTAGAATATGCTTTATTGGTATCAGTATGCTCTGATGAAAATTATAAATAAAAAGAGATCAGTTTCTAGAAATTCAATGTTTATGATCAGGAAAAATCAAATGGTGTATTTTTCAATAAGATGGATAATTTCACTGAACACTGAAGACTTGCTTATATTGCCAGTATTTATAAATCATTTCAACCCTGCTGTTTAAACCTTCTTAAAAGTTAGTCCAAAATTGGGGCACCTGGGTGGCTCAGTGGGTTAAAGCCTCTGCCTTTGGCTCAGGTCATGATCTCAGGGTCCTGGGATCGAACCCCACGTCGGGCTCTCTGCTCAGCATGCCTCTCTGCCTACTTGTGATCTCTGTCAAATAAATAAATAAAATCTTAAAAAAAAAAGTTAGTCCAAAATTAATCCTTTAAACATTTGATATAAAGTACATTTGGTAGAGCAGGGGACTCTTGATCTTGGGGTTATAAGTTCGAACTTAGTTGGTAGAGCAGGGGACTCTTGATCTTGGGGTTATAAATTCGAGCCCCCAAACGTGTGTGGAGATTATGTAAAAAAATAAAATCTTGGGGCACTGGGTGGCTCAGTTAAATGTCCTGCTCTTGATTTCAGCTCCGGTCTCAATCTTAGAGTTGTGAGTTCAAGTCCCTGTGGGGCTCCATGCTGGGTGTGGAGCCTACTTTAAAAAAAAAAAAATCTTAAAAAATTTAAGAGCATACTGAGGATCAGCTGTAAATGATAATCATCCCTCTACTTTTCCTCTAGCTTCCTCTAGTCAATAATCTCTAACTAACAGAATATTTAACAAAGTTACTGTTACTGCGCCTGTCCTCTGGGCTTTTACTACTCACAACAGTATTCCCATTATCCTCCTCTAACAGAGGAGAAACTAAGTAAGCTGCCCAAGACCATTCGTGGTAATAATTCTCCTAAAACTTGGTCTATCCTTCAATAGGTCTAATTAGAACTGGTGGAGAGTGTTATTTTGCTCCAAACTTTCTGTAAACCTTTCCTACCTTTCTTTCCTGCATCTCTTTCTTGTTTTCCCTTTTGCTCTTGGTCACCCAAGTGTCCTTTATCCCTCCTGTTATCTGCTGTCACCCACAAAAGGGCCACGTGTCAGTGGCTGTCCCTTCCCTAAGATCACCTTTCAGGAAGAAGTCAGGTGACCCGAGGCGGACAGAGTGTGTCTCGCTGGCTGGTTCTGGCTGGGCTAGAACCGCCTTGCCAGGAGTAGCAGCAAGGGAAAGGCGCCTCTGTGGGAAGGTCTGTCATCCTGCGCCAAGAGGTAAAACCCTGGCCCCATAAAGCGCCTTGGTATTATTAAACAGTTTCTATTTGTCAGGTACTTTATAGTCATTTTTATTGGTTCTTTTTACTAGTCATAACTCTGCATCAGAATGGGGCTCACTTTTTCTTTTAAGTAAGTGCTCTAAGTGAAGTGGGAAAGCGTGGAGGCCTTGGGGAGCACGTCTTCAGCCTCCATGGCAGCGAACAGAGGCTGGCAGAGACCGGTGGAGACCCTCGGGGAGCCACCCCCCTCCCCGGAAGGTCCCCAGATCAGTCCAACTACAGCTTTCTGCCCCTGTCGTCTTGACTGCGTGCTGGCATTTAGAAGACTGGGCCATTCTATTTCATCCTAATCCAGAACATTCCCTCTTGTTTTCCTGCAACTCCAAACGCACAAGAATCACGTTGAGATCCTTTTAGTTTTTAAAAGACCCATGGGGATACCTGGGTGAATCGTTAAGCATCTGTGTTCCGCTCAGGTGAGCCTCACATCCGGCTCCTTGCTCCACAGGAATCCTGCTTCTCCCTCTCTCACTGTATCTCTCTCTGTCAAATAAATAAATGGAATCTTAAAAAAAAAAAAGACACATCCAGGAATGCCTGGGTGGCTCCGTGGGTTAAGTGTCTGGCTTTGGGGCTCAGGTCATGATCCCAGGATTGAGCCCTGGCCCCTTCTTTCTCTCCTTCCCGTGCCCATGCTCTCTCTCTCTAATTATACAAATATAAATATAATACAGTCTTTAGAAAAAAATAAAAGACACATCCATGTGGACACTTGTGGTTCAGTGTCCTTTTTCTTTCCTTTAGTGCTATGTAACTGCACTACTTTTTTAACTTTAGTTATAAATCACAGCCAAAAAAGTACCAGTGGATAAGAGGCCCGGACCTGGGGATGGAGCTGGAACTTTTTTTTTTTTAAGATTTATTTATTTGGGGCACCTGGGTGGCTCAGTGGGTTAAAGCCTCTGCCTTCAGCTCAGGTCATGATCCCAGGGTCCTGGGATCGAGCCTTGCATCTGGCTCTCTGCTCGGCAGGGAGCCTGCTTCCTCCTCTCTCTCTGCCTGCCTCTCTGCCTACTTGTGATCTCTGTCTGTCAAATAAATAAATAAAATCTTAAAAAAAAAAAAAAAGATTTATTTATTTGACAGAGTTCACAAGTAGGCAGAGAAGCAGGCGGAGAGAAAGGAGGAAACAGGCTTCTCACTGAGCAGGGAGCCCGATGCGGGGCTCAACCCCAGAACCCCGGGATCAGGACCTGAGCCAAAGGCAGAGGCTTTAACCCACTGAGCCACCCAGGTGCCCCGGAGCTGGAACTTTTTAACTCTGATCATCCCTAGCGAGGGGGAGTTAACTTCTCGGAGGGTCCGTTTTCCTGCAACATGGGTGGGTATAATGACAGTTTCTATCCACCCTGACCCCTTTCACTTGTGTGTAGAGACTGTCACAGGACACATCCCACGGCAGGGTTTATTTTCATGTTCCTTGTCTGCCTCCTCCAGGGGACAGCGAGTGAGTCCTCCAAGGACAAGGACTTGATCTGTGTCCCCACCGTCTACCTAACCCAGTACCCGACACAAGAAAGTGCCCTATATGGCTTCCTTATGATGAAGTCACACACAAGAGGGCCCTATTCACAATCCACAAAGCACTATTTACAAGTACCTGAGTATAACCAAGGATTCACAGTACGGTCCCACAGTCCCAAGATGTGAAGAAAATAAAGGGGGGCACCGAAGGAGCCGGGCTTTTCGTGATTGCAGAAGTGGTAATTAAAATGTAAACCGTGACAGAGAATCTCTTCAGAATGTCTGAGTTACTACATGAATATTCCACCTTAAATACATGCTTTGACAACTGGGTGAACATTTGGAGGGGCTGACAGGTAGTGAAACGTGGCACCTCGCTTCATGCTAGGACACTGGAAATAGCCGTGTTCTCAATGTGATAGCAAAGAAAAGGCTTAAATTTTGACAAAGACAAGATTTTATTTTTTCCAAGTTTTCACATTCTCCTTATACACTTTTAAATTAAGATTTCAGTGTTTAGTCTTTCAGTGTCGTTAGGCCACCTTCAGTCCCATTTCTTAGACAGTTATACATACCATTTACTCTCCAAGGTTTACTTGTGAATAGTCATTAAGTGGGGCAGGACCCTCTGCTTCCTCTCCCACCCAGTCCTTCTTTTGAGTTTACCTAGGTATTGCCATTCTGTTTTCTCCAGGGTCTTCTCTTTGCTATTTCTAAGTTATTCCTTACCTCCAAATTCCCACCTTGTACACAGCAAGTATTCAATAAATGCATTTTATAAATAAACCCTATTCTGAGAGTTTTCCTGTATAGCATTCTGCACCTTGACTTTTCTCTCTTAGATCATCACTCATCTCCCAAGAAGTGGTTCTAAAACATATCACTTGAGATGGCAGTTAAATTCTGGGATAGGATCTATGATCCCCATGATCCTCTCCGTAAGTTAAAATAAAAGCAAGTCAAGAAACACACTTAGAACCTCATCACTCCTCCTTCCTCTTATGAAATGATCCAGAAAACAGCAAAATCACCAGCATTATGAATATCCTATTGTTGGGGCGCCTGGGTGGCTCAGTGGGTTAGAGCCTCTGCCTTTGGCTCAGGTCATGATCCTGGGATTGAGCCTGGCAACGGGCTCTCTGCTTGGCAGGGAGCCTGCTTCCCTTCCCGTCTCTCTGCCTGCCTCTCTGCCTACTTGTGATCTCGGTCTGTCAAATAAATAAAATCTTTTTTAAAAATCCTATTGTTAATTATTTAAAAAATCAGCATGTGAACGAACACGAAGTTGTAAGGCAAAGAAAATGAAGCTACCTCCATCAGCTTTCTAGTATTCTTGTCATACTTTAATAACAAGAAACCGTGTGTCTCTACAGCAACATGATTTTAAACTGCTACCTCAATCCAGTGAAAAATAAACATCCTGCAAGTCTTTTTTTCTTTTTTCTGGAGTTAAAAAAAAAAAGGGTATTTGTTCACAAAGGAAGAAAAATATCTAAAATCAATTTAGATATAGTTTTGTCAGAAAGAATATCATAAAACAGAAGCCAACACTCCAAGTGAGCTGGCTTAATAAAATTAATAGATATATAATCATATTTATTAACTAACAGAATTAACACAATTCTAAAAGTGCACAAAGTTATCCTTTTAAAAGGACCATGTGGCTGACTGCTGTGAATAACTGAAGGGCAAACTAAATTAGGGGTAATGAATCCCGGCATAGTCGTGTCAATCATCTCTATTTTATAAGAGCACTTTGTCAAACTTAAATCACAAGAGGTCGTTAACTGGTCAGCAATACTGCATCAGAACACCACCAAAATTACCCTGATTCTGCAGGCTGTTCAAAACATGTGTTATGAGGGGTAACCAGGTGGCTCAGTCGTTAGGTCTCTGCCTTCGGCTCCGATCACAATCCCAGGGTTCTGCTATCCAGCCCCGCATCAGGCTCCCTGCTCAGCCCGAGGCCTGCTTCTCCCTCTCCCGCTCCTGCCCCCTCTGCTTGTGTTCCCTCTTGCTCTCTTGGTCTCTGTCAAGTAAATAAATAAAATCTTTAAAAATATATATATTTGGGGCGCCTGGGTAGCTCAGCGGGTTAAAGCCTCAGCCTTCAGCTCAGGTCATGATCCTGGGGTCCTGGGAGTGGGATCGGGCTCTCTGCTCAGCAGGGAGCCTGCTTCCCCCTTCCCCCCGCCTGCCTCTCTGCCTACTTGTGATCTCTGTCTGTCAAATAAATAGATAAAATCTTAAAAAACATAAAAATTAAAAATAAATTTAAAAAATATATTTATTATTATACCTCAATTTTAAGCGGAATGTCTATTGATTTATATACCCCCCAAGACGAAGTCGAGTTTTAGAAAATTATCGTCCAATTATGCATTAAGGAAATGCAAATATCACAACACAGGATCTAGCCACCTATAGGCCCTACTTCCAGAATACTGAAAGTTATTACCATAACGACCTTCCTAATGCTGTCAAAACTCCAGTGTTATTATCACTCTCAGAATCCCAAACCATTCCAAATAAAATTCTATATATTATAAAAAGCTGCTGATCTCCTTCTAAGCCAACTTTTACAAATCTGATGGAGTCAGGGTATATGGCCATCAGGAACTCTCCCTACCCCTTTAGCACTTGAAAACTTCCAAGGTTTTCGAAAGAGAAAGGGGAGCAGTTTGCAGAATAAACCTACAAGGTGTAGAGATCAACCCTACCTGGAGCCACAGCATGTGCAAATCTTAAGGAAAAGCACAGGAGAGAAAAAAAAAACAGGCTTTGGGGTAAAGCATCCATGGGATGAGATGGCTTGCTTTTTCTTTTCTTTTCTTTTTTTTTTGAAAGTTTTTTTTATTTAAGTAATCTCTATACCCCATATGGGGCTAAAACTCACAACCCTGAGATCAAGAGTCATATTCTCTTCTGACTGAGCCAGCCAGGTGTCCCAAAAGCTTTCTGAGGTAAGTGAGAGACAGGCAGGTCCTGGAGAGCCAGAGCGCAAGGGGCGCTTGGAGACTTCCTAGCTGCTAGGAGACAAGAGGAATTGCTACGGGCCCAAGTCTGGGCCAACCCCTAAAGAAGAAACAGCAGAGGCCCCTGCACAGCTTCCCGACAAGCCATTTACAAGAGAAAACTGAAGACGGAGACGAGACTGGGTTTAACACCAAGATCAATAGTTTTTCAAATGTTAGACATTCTGTTCTAAGATAATAAAATGACAGAAAATGTTCCCAGAGGGCTTCTCAAATAGTAGTTCATGCACACGGGTGACCCTGCCAGGTGGGCGTGACTGCCTTCCCCATTGACCTAGGAGGAAACTGAACCACCGACATGGGGGGTGTAGCGGGGGGCTGGCACCAGCATCTTCTTAACTGCTGTGTGACAAGGCTTCTCAAGAGGTTGCTGGGTCCCCAGATGCACCATGGGCTGGGGGGACCACACACAGCAACATAGAAGCATGGATTCACGGCAAATACTCTTTTGGGTTCCCTGCTATTTATTTATTTACTTATTTTTGCTTGACAGTAACAAGTTTTCTCTTCTTAGGTGGCTCCAGGAAAGCACCTCAGGTAGTAATATGAATCCAATGTTATATCACCTTCTCTTTATTGGATTTTTCTATCTGAACGGTTGGTAAGAGTTTTGGAAAAAACAGACTATGACTTAAAAGCAGATGCTTGGAATCAACCAGGTCTGGACCAAAATCTAGGGACAGCTACTGATCAGCTGTTAGACTTTATGTTCAGGAGCTGATTTAGGGGCATAGCATGGAAAGATCTGCATTTCTGACAAGTTCCCCAGTGATGTAGAGGCGGCCAGTCAGAAGACCACGGTAAAAAACAAAAAACCACCCTGGAATGTCTTGGTCATTATTAATGATTACACTCCACTTCCTAACTACAGAATCGGTCAGAGGTTGTGACAGCTGACATCAGAACTCTGCAAGGAGGGGGTCTTGTTTGTCCCCGTAGACTGCAGCCCAACAAGGTGAGAACTCTGCGGCCAGAGCACACTTCTCTTTCCCTCCTGCCTGGACCGGGGCCAATGGCTCGCCTAGAACAGCTAGGAAGCTGGGAATGCTGAAACAGCTCTCATGTCTAAGCTATATTCCTTCAAACTACCTGGCAAAAAACAACAACAACAACAACAACAACAACACAGAAAACCTTCAAGTCTCCTAACTAATCTGTAAACTCAAGAAACTTGCCTTCTCAGACCACAATAACAAAATGGAGGATTTTCTCATGTATCAAGTTTATATAACACATATGTGTGCATCTCTATCTGTATGAGCGTTATTATCCATGACCATGTTGTCTAAAGGGGGGGGGGTGTGGAGAAATTGCAAATACCAAAAAATATATCTGTACATATATAGTGTCTCTAACTAGCTTGGTCCCTAGCATGTGGCGGAAAGCACCCACATGGGACAGTTGCTATAAACAACAGTTCCCTTTTTCTTGGGTTGAGAGGAAGGGTAGGGGCTGAACGGTGAGACATCTGACTGAACCGGGTTAACCAGCATTGGAGACGCAGAGGAAAACTAGAAAATGATGATTAAAAGCTTCCAAACTAGTCCTGACGTTCTAATTTGGTGACTATATTACTCACAAAGGAAGCACCATTTATCTCTGCCATCCTTCAGCATTCCTTTCTGAATTCCTCTCCTTTTTTCCTAGAAGCCCACAACCTAACGCTCTCTTAAATCTGTCAGCCCTTTCGGGTAGCGTATTTTTACCTTCTTCCTCCAGGACCAGTTCAACACGCCCATCTTCCAAGGGCTCACTGCCAGGTGATCAGGGGAAAGCAGTTGTTCTAGGTGTGAATGAGGCTAGAAAGGTTTGCATGAGAAAGGTGATTTTCAAATGCCTAGGAAGGGTGGGAGGCACAGAATGGGCTGGTGAAGTGTGAAAAAACAGAGCTGCTCTGGCAGGCTCCCAATCCTCTTCCTTCAAGGTTGCCCCAAGTCCGTCAGCTTTCCAGGGTTGCATACACGGACTCAATCAACACAGAGGCCCTTTGTCATCCTCATACCTCTCTTCCAGTATGAGGAGCAGTTTGTGAATTCCCTGCACCCTGCACAGTCAACACACCCAAACTCATTGCCTGGACAGCCAGAAGGGGCAGTCACTCAACAGGAATCACAGATCTCAGAATGCAGTGGGTTTCCCGAAGGAAGTTCCCAGTGGGGTCCCCAAGGCAGCCCACGGGCAAAGCTGTGACCAAATCTCTGTGATCAAAAGGTCAGACACTCCCGACTATTTACAGCCCTGTAAGAGATCACCTTTTTTGTTTCTGAAAAATCCCCTGCATGGGCCAAGTTTAGGATAGGATATGAATTAAACAAATGAGTGACGAATAAAAGTTGACAGTCAGGGGTGCCTGGGTCGCTCAGTGGGTTAAAGCCTCTGCCTTCAGCTCAGGTCATGATCTCAGGGTCCTGGGATGGAGCCCTGCATCGGGCTCTCTGCTCACCGGGGAGCCTGCTTCCCCCCTCTCTCTGCCTGCCTCTCTGCCTACCTGTGATCTCTGTCAAACGAATAAATAAAACCTTAAAAAAAAAAGTTGGCGGTCATATATAAATGTATCTTTTTCAGGGAGAAAGAACGGGCTCTGTTCGTTGTTAAAGTACAAGCTGAAACGAGGACTGACTGTAAAGAAAGCTGAAGAGGAGGATGGGGAGAATTACTGAAAACCTGAACCACGTCTAATGAGGCCTGGTCTCCTGTAGTAGAGAGGATATACTGTGGGTCGGCTGTCCAGTTTAAAGCCATGCACATTAGGAAACACAGCCCTGGCTCTGGTGAGGTATCTCCACGCGCTTAAACACTCATTTATTTCCAGACTATGCAAAAACTCATTTCCCATTATAAAGACTTGACACCTTTCCGAGCCCATCCTCTCTCGGAGAACGGCAGGCAAAGAGACACTTTTACAAATCTGAAAACCCAACAGGCCTCAAATCTTATAGGACCTGAAACTTTAACTTGTTCATCCCCTGCGATCCCCCACTGAGGACAAGAGCCAAATCCCCCCGCTTTAGACAAGCACTTAGCAAGTGGACAGAAGCTCCATCAACAAGGGTTGACTTGAATTCAGTGTCCTTACACCACCATTAGCACCCAGTAAAAAAAGTGTGCCCCTGCAAGGTTGCAAATCTGAAAGCCACGTTTTCTTTCATTTTGGTTCATCAAGGTCAATCGACAGCCCCCTTTGGACCAATTAATTTACCCTACCTTCTCCTCTTTCTAAATTGCCCAGAGAAGTCATCAATTTTGCTTTGCAAATGGCATCTAGGGTACCAAAGGTGAACTTGAAACTGAACTTTTTATTAAATAACTGAAGCGGGATTTTAATTGGCCTAGGCCAAGGCCGAACCTGCTTCTGCGGTCCCACGTGCAAGGAGCAGTCCTACCTGCAGACGGCACTCTCATGTGCAGTGACAAGAGGACTACTGCCTTCCAGGTAACATTTGTTTGGGGGAGCCAGGTTTCAAAATTAGGGTGACACCAAGATTTAAGTGTTAAATGAATGTGAGCCACTTTCTCATTCCGCAGCAAATACTTCTTTCTCTGTTTCCTGGATCAGCTTTAATAGTGAGCTGACATACATACGGGTTCATAGCAATTTAGAGTAATTCACTTATATCATGACTACAATAATAATGTATGAGTTAAAAATACGGATTTCTTTCCCAAAACGACTGCTGCAAAACAGTAAGTGCTTCACCTTTTAACTTTATTTATTCTGATCTGGTTTTAATAGTTAACGAGGCCAAAATCCTGCCAATGCTACTACTTGCCAAGTGGTAAATGGATTAATTTATAAAGATTCCTGGTACAAAAGCCATCACAGTAGATGCTCAATAACTGTTTCCTGCCTGAGTGAAAAAAAGTGACGTAGTTATGTAACTGACACTTAGTTTCTCCACCAATTTGAATGGGAGAGCAAATACTCCTGTAGCAGAAAAAGGAAAGTAGCCATAAACTAACATCAAAAATCAGGAAAATGCCTTTTTTAAACAAGGTAGCTAATCCTAACAGCTCCAGATAACCATTGTAAGAAAGTCCTGTTACAATTGCTTTGGCTGTTAAGCCCACCACACTCCCTTCATGTTTATAGAAGTTTGATTCCCTTTTTAAGAAAGAGAGTAGCCCTCCCAAATTAAAAACAAGACTTTGGTGACTATTTCAGTAATACATAAAATGCATATCTGTTTGTTCAGAGTTTTTTTCCTATTAAGCAGGGAGAGAGAGATTATTCCTTCTGCCTTCCCACACTAAGCACCTGAACCAAGACTGCTTTCCCATGCAATCAACATCCGACTTCTCAAAGGCAAGGTCACTAAAGACCACGCGCGCGTGTGCCCCACAGGGAGGCTGCTCCAATTTTCATTTGGGAAACTGTACAGACTGACTCTGGCCCCTAGTGAAGCCAATGAAACAGACACAGACCATGTGCTCCACCAACCCCAGAATCTCCCCCATTACTTATTCCCTAGCTGCAGAATTCCTTAGAAGTATTTCTGGAAATAATCTGGGCTAAAGTCAAATAAGAACAACCGAAGACACCTTTGGCACAAGCTTAGGAATGGGTCTAAGTCTATTCTAGGGAGCTGAATTTCACATTTTTGTTTGGTGCTAGAGAGAGGCACAGTCTATAAGAACTTTAGCAACAAAGCTATGATATTTAGAGAATTTAAATTCTTACTATATTCTTTTTGGGTAGATGCTGAAGACTAAAATTAGAAATCTCTGTGCCAGGATATCTACGCTGAAGTATTGTTCTCTGAGGCAGGAAAAATGCTGTATTTTCATGTAAGGAGAACAGCTCTGAAAAATGTAGGATGGGCTGTGCTAGACCCTTTTAAATGTACCATGTGATCTCCAAGATTGCTAGGAAGCTGCACCGTAACTGGATCATCTTGGGTCACAACAGCTATGCAGGAGGAGGGGAGACAAGAATTGCCCTTTGCTTTTAACAGCCATTCCAGAGAATTAAGGAGTGAACTTCTTAAAGCAACCATCACAACTATCACCACAACTCCTCCTAGCAAACCTCTCCCCAAAATCAACAAAAGCCAGGAAATTCACAGGAATAAAAATCACAAATTCCATAATCGTTAATCCTTGAATGCATTCATTTTTCAACCAGTCGCACAAATGACACACTTAGTAACACTCTCAAAAAGTAAAGGCTCAAAAGGTAAAGAGTATGCATTTAAAGGACTAGGCTCTTCATTTTTTGAGAAACTTGCACTATTAGAAGAGATCAGAGCATCAGGGTGTGAGTATTGTCAAGAAGTCGAGAATAGTATGGCCAACAGTGGAATTCGTGCAATACCACTTGATGGGCCTAGCTGATACTAAGGTTAGATGGCCTATGTTTATAATTTAGTAATGATGACTGAAGCTCCAGGTACACACAGCATTTCCTGAAGATTAATGACTGGCAAGAGGAGCTGGCCTCCTGAAGCAGTGCCTTGGGCCAGTAACCCCAGCTGGTCCACAATCCCCAGGAGGTTTTCCCCAGGAAAATCACAGACCTCAAATGGTTCTGTGATTTTAATAAATACAAGAGGAAAAAGCTTAATATCAGCTTTCTACATAAACTAAACATTCGCTTCATTCTTAGAATACTCAGACTTTAGAAAGCGAGCTCTACGGGGGTTAACTAAAGAGTTTCCTTAAAACTTCTTAATGCTGATTTAAAAAAACTGAAACATAATTAAAAAGCTGACTTAAATATGTGCAAAAAGAACAACTTTTTGTAGTGTTTTAACTACAAGAAACGTATGCAAAAATGTTTGCATAATAACAATCTAACCAACATATGGACACTCAGATCTATATTTAAGTTTAATCTATATTTATCTGACTCTAACTCAGAAAAAGAAAAGAATCCATAGTCAGGTTTAGGGAACTGATTTATCTCACTCAGTGGAAACGAGACTATGACCGGCAACTGCATTCCTTAGACCAAAGCAAAACCCACTAAGCAACTCCTTCCTCCATCTTTTGTGAATCTTAAGTCATGAATCTATAGGACACTGATGTCAAAAAACGAGCAGATGCCAGCAGACGAACTGCTTCATTATTATTCCAACCAGACACAGACTTTAATAAACTTTCTCAGGCGTTTAACTCTTCATCAATCTGGCGCTACTCTAAACCAGGAAGTTTTAAGGGTCTCTTACTTGATCAGAAGAATGTGAACATTTATTTTTGCTTTCAGAGAAAAAGCAAACTCAAATTCTCCAAAGAAGAATTCTCCTCTCGGGGCCCTCACAACTGCAGAAAGCCACCCCCTGATCTATCGGAAATGTACCACGCACACTGGAAGTAGAGAAAGACACATAGCCTGCAGGTCTTGTGTATTTTAGAGAACTTGGGTGTTTATATTACATTCACAGCCCCTTTCTCTGCTGGCCTTGTGGCTTGCTGATTAGCTGGTAAACCTCTGAAAGGGTCAGTTTGTCCAGAACTGGAATTTCCACTTTGGAAAAAGCACAGAGGTACCTGACATCTGTTCCTTCAAGGCCTGCACTACAACCTCCAGACTTAGGGCTGAAATTCCTACTTCTGCTTGATGGCAGGGAGGTCAAAGTTGTAAAACCTCCAGGGGCTACGCCTGCCTGCAGAATAGAGCACAGTCCCCAAAGACCTCTGGTTTCTGGCTCCTAGAGAAGTCTCCAAAAGAGGAACACAATTTTAAGAATATGAACCTATTCCTCTAAATAATAAGACCAGAAGTATCCAGGGAAGCCCTCAATCTCCACCTAAAATTTGGTACCGCTTAGAATTCAGTATTTTTAATATTAAAACAGTTCCCTAATCCTTGATGAGGACTCTGAAGCCCAGAGAGGTGAACTGATTTGCCCAAGGTGGCTCAGCTTCTGGGCTATGTACAGCTCTTCACTGTGGGTGTTCTTGCCACACTACTGTGCTGTTGGGTCTTAATTAAATATCTCCATTCTTGAGTCTTATCTGCCCTTCTGGATGGTGAGCCTCATGGGGCAAGGGACGGGCAGCAAGGTTTGGTGACCGCGGTGCTGGGCACCACAGGGCACAGAGTCTGGCTGGTAGTGCAGATACCTGTTCTATTAACAAATGACTTCAGTTTCTGGAAACTACACCCCAAACATCACTTTACATTCAGCTACCTGCTACAGCATAAACTGGCACTGGACTGCCAATCTCTCCACTCCCCACCCACATACAGGAAGTGGGCTTGGCATGTTTTCCTTTTCAGTATGGAACCTTTTTTTTTTTTTTTTTAATCTTAGTAAGTTATGGGTAGTATGCAAAAGAGTATTTTAATGGTTGCTTTATTCAAATATATTTTAAGTAATTCCTTCCTTTATATGCATGGTATTCCTGCACCCTGCCTTAGAAAGCTCCTGCATTCACTGGAGAGGCCGGCTGCCTCCAACCCTTTTGTTCTGCAAACTTTGAAGTTTTAGCCTTACTGCGCAGCAGGGATTTAGGGAACGTGCCTTCTCACATCTTTTAAGGTTAGATGTAAACTTTCCTGAAAAGCACCAAGAGTTAAGCTTCTAAGGGTGAGATCCAATCTGATTCAGTATATTTAGTACTTTTTAAAAACTCCTCCCCACCCCCAACCCAGACCTGCATTAGCACGAGTTAGTCCCGAAATGGTACCAGAGAAACATTTCATGCATAGAGTTTGGTTTGGTTACCTGGGTGGGGGAAACAATAGCAGGTGAAACTACTGTGGGAGAATTGGTGCTTCTGTGCCCATTGGCTTCTGGAAGAAGAGGCAGGGGGTCGTGTTTCACGGAAACCACCACCACCGCATCCACAGGCTCCGAGGGGCGGATACAAAGTCTTTTGGGGGAAGAGGGGCCGCAGATATCCCCCGACCCGAACACGGACTCGTACAGAGCGCGCTTGGGCGCAGCCTCGGATTTCACGTCGGGCCCGACCTGGCTGTCTTTGGGGAGGATATAGGTGTTCCCCAGCGAAGGCGGCTGGGGGCGGTGGTGGTGGGAGGGATGGGTGGGGGGGTGGTGGGAGTGGTGCCGAGCCGCCCCGTTCAGAGCCTCCGCGTAGCAGCCCTGCGGGGCGGGCGAACCCAGTTTGGTGCCGATGCCAGCGATGCTGTTGAGCGTGGCGATGGAGACGGCGCCGATGCAGTGGTTGGTGTAGGTCTTGGAGAGCTTGGCCGCCTTTGAGAGCATCTGCATCCTGGTGCCCAGCAAGTTCTTGCCGATGGCTTTGTTCTCGTACCAGGTCACATCGCCCTCGCTGCAGTGGTCCCGGGGCCGCTGGAAGAACGCCTTGCAGAGGGGGTTGCGCTTCGACAGGTACTTCACGAAGCTGGCGTAGGGGCAGAACTCGGTGCCCGTCTCGTACATGCGGGGCAAGTTCTCCTCGTCGCTGCTCTCTGCACGCTTCTTGCTCCACGACGACGAGCGCGACTTGTGGTAGGGCCCGAGGGACTTAAAGTAGACGAACTTGCGGCCGTCCTCGTCCATAGCCAGCCCAAAGGAGTCCTCCTCCAGCTCGCGCTGGTTCTCGCGGCCGCGCGTGCAGAAGTACATGCACGTCTCGAACCAGACCTTGTTGAGCAGCCCGAAGGGCGTGTTGGTGCTGAAGACGCTGGAGGTGTAGAGCTTGCGCAGGTCGGCACGCGTGATGGCTTGCTTCTGCACCACCGGCCCGGCGCCCTGCTCCTCGAGCTTGCGGATGACCGCGGCCAGCGTCAGGTTGGCGCTGCGCAGCTCGGGGTCCTTGGTGAGGTCGAGCGTGCGGCAGTACGGGGGCTCGTTGAGGTAGCGGTTGAGGGAGCTGCGGATGCTGATGAGCGACGACTTGCTGTAGAGCTGGCCGCTCTTGGAGCGGGCCTCGGCGTAGAAAGAGCGCAGCACGCGGCACAGCGCCCCCTTGTCCATGGTCTCGAAGTCCGGGCTCTGCGCCTTCTCGCTCAGGTACTCCCGGAAGATGCGCACGGCGTAGCGGGTGGCCAGCCGGGTGTTCTCGCTCAGCCGGGCCCGCTCGGGGCGCTGCAGCACGTCGGGGTCCAGCTCGGCGCTGTCCCCGGGCGGCCCGCCGCGGGCCCGGGGCGCCAGCAATCGCGGCGGCGCCTCGGGCTCCAGCGCGGCGCTCTGGTCCATATTGATCATATGGACCGGCTCGGGTTCCAGCTCCTCCCCGGCCGAGTCCTCGGGCTCCAGGGGCTCATCCCAGTCCAGCCCCATCTCCTCCTCCTCTTCCTCCTCCTCCAGCCCCCCACCTCCGTCCTCCTCCTCCTCCTCCTCCTCGTCCCCCGTTATCTGCACCTCCTGGATCTCGTCGTCCTCCTCCTCTTCCTCCTCCTCCTCGCCCGCGCTGCAGTAGTGCGGGCGGCCGTGGCGGCGGCCGCGGCCCCCCGCACCGCGCTCGCCCTCGCCCCGCTCCCCATTGTTCTCGGCGGCGGCGGCGGCGGCGCTGGCGCTGCCGCCCGCGCTGGTGTTACAGTCCCCGCTGCCAGGCATTCTCGCCATATTGCCGTCTCTCTGCCAGTCCTCGGGCAGGGCGCATGCGCTATATTGGACCGCAGCGCTGAGAGCTTTTGTGTTTAATGACCTTCAGCTACCGGGAGGCAAAGCCGGGCTCTTAAAGGAGCCGCGCTCCAATTGTCAGTCTGGAGCGCAGCTCCGGAGGGGCAGCGGCGCGCAGGGGATGGAGGGGAAGGGAGGCGGGGGTAAGTTAAGACAGGGAGAGGGTAGGGACGGGGCTGGCTGGACCCTCTTCCTCCCCAACCCCTCTCCTCACTCCTAAGAAAACTTTGAAGGGGGGGGGAGGAAGGGGAGGGAGAGCTGTCGGTGGGGGTGAAACACTCCCAACTTACCCTCTGGCGGAGTGGCGCGCGGGCCCGGGCGGGAGAGAGGGAGGGCAGGCGGGAGGGCGGGGCGGTCTCGCTTCTCTAAGTAATGCCCGAGGAGCAGTGCCCCTTCCACCGCCCCCTCATTGCCCCCCGGAGCCGGGGGTTCCGGGAGGCGGCAGCGCCGGGCGGGCCGCGGGTGCTGCTCGGAGAAGCCCGTGTCTGGGGCCGCCCGGAGCGGAGCGGAGCAGGCAGGTTAATGAGCAGGGTGGAGGAGGCACGGCGAGGCCCCGCACCCTCTCTGCGCCCGCGGCCAGGGCGCAGCGGGCGAGGCTTGGGAGCGGGATGGGGCTGGCGGCGGCTGCTCCCCCACCTACTTGCTGGCGGCGAGGCGCGGGGGCCTGGGGCCAGCCGCACGGCTCCCAGCTCCCTTTCCGACTCTTGCAAAGGAGCGAAACACGCCCCACGTCAGCCTCATCCCTTTCGACTTTTCCAACAGCCTCTTTTAAGCTGTCATTAAAGACCTGGGGCGCTCCCCGTAGGTCTAGGGCAAGTCCGCGCGGGTCCCGCCAGCCTGGGGAAGGAGCAGGAGAGAAAGACTGGGAGGGGCGGGTGGGAGGGGAGACACCCGGAGAGGCGCTCGGGACCGGAGGGACCCCTCCCCACCCGCGCTGGCCGCCGCCCTCCGTGCCTCGGAGCACACTGACACAACTCCCTCTGGCGAGGCGCTCCACCTGGTTGGAGCTAGAGCAACGCGGGCTCCTAAGGCCCGTCGGTGGGCGGGCTGGCGGAAAAAGTGAACTTGGGTCTCGGCCGCCTCCGCCACCGCCACAATTCCGGCACTTCGGATCCCTGGCGCACTCGTTCCAAGTTTGCCAACCGCCATTCTTTCGCCCTCGGGGCTGCGCTGCCTCCGGCGCACGGGGGCGGATACCTCCGAAACTGGAAAGGCGGCCAAAGAGCTCGCCGGGTCCCGCTTTCCCATAGGAGACACTGTCCCACTTCCAGCCCAACGCCCGCCCCCGGCGCGCCCAGACTCTGGGCGCGTCCTCGCGTCGCCGCCTCCCGCGCTCTCCCGACCCAGGGGCAGCGCCCCCAGAGCCGCCGGAGACCTCGGCTGTTTTCTTTGGCGGCACAGCACCAGCCACCTCCGGAGCTCGCGCTGCATCCTAATTTTCTCCTCCTCGGGCAGCCGGAGTGTCCCCTGGCGCTCCCGCCAGCTTCGAATCCCAGGGGCTAGGGGAACCAACTTAGCCAAGTCCTAGCAGCGCGACCCCGGGGCGTGCGGACCCTGCAGTGAAAACAGCTTCGCCAGCTTCTCCAGGGCGTCCTGGGATTTGCCCCCGAGTCCTATTTCTAGGCACTTCGGTTGTAGAAGTCTTGTCAATTGCCAGTCCCCCGGTCGCTTCCGGATCCCGCGTCTTGCTTTCAGGGCAGTTTATAATTTTATGCATCAACAGAAACCCATCCGTCAATTTGTAATTTAAAAACAAAAGAAAAAAATAAAAAGGGGCGGGTAGACTAGGGCTCTGGGCCGTGTGGGTGTCTAAGTGGGAGTTGACAGTGTCTTCGGCTCTCAGTGCTCGCCCTACGCGTGTTTCCTCGGCCCTGGACGCGGCAGAGCGTTGAGGAAACCGCGCCAGGTGTGAACAAGTTGGAGCAAGTCGGTGCCTCCTGGGCCCCCTCCCGCTCCTCGGGCGCGCACGCACACACATACACACACACCGTACACACACGACACACGCTTTCATTCGCCCTCCAGTCCGCAGAGAACAGTCCCGGGAGGTGAGAAATTAGGTTGCACTCTTCCGGAAACATCCCCGAAGTGCTGCGGGCTTTGTCCAAAATGCACTGTGCCCCCGGAAATATGTAGGAAGGCGTTTGTTTGTTTCCCGGAGCTCAGGGCAATAGCTAAGTTAGTTGCACACGCGAACCCGTGCACAACACACCAGTCGCACTGGGCTACTTCCGGAGGGCTGGCCCTTTGTCCCGGGATGCTCCCAGGTTTTCTGGACGCCCGAGTACCCGGGAAGGGAATTGCACGAGTGTGGAACCTTCAGGTGGGCGCCCAGAAAGTTACCTACCAGGGGCTGCTCTCTGGCGGCCCTCACGAGCAGCGCATTGCACCGAGGGGTTGCGCTCTCTGAGTGGCCGGGGGACACGGGCCCACGCTCCAGTCCCGGAGCGGAGCGACTCCCCAGGTCTCCCAGCTTTTACGGGCGAGCCCCCCTCCCGCCCCCAGCCCAGCTCCCCTCCCTGCTGGGCGAGCTGCTTTGAATTGCTTGCAATTTGCCGGAGGCGGTGTGCTGGGTTGGACGCTCCGGGAAACAAAGCAACCAAAAACAGCTCCCAGTTGACGTCAACTTACTTCCAGAAAAGAAAATAGTTTTGTGCTCCCAGGACAAAATACCCCCCAGGGCAGGTCTCTACCGGCACAAGCCAAAAGGGAGAGGGGGGTGATGGGCAATGGCAGAACCAAAAAACCCCAAGTGCAAATAAATTTTTAACGGATGTAGCAAAACAACAGCTTCAGATGCTGCCTGGACAGTTTGCAAACAATGGGTAGGACCCTCGCAGGCATCAGGAAAAACGCACCTTGGAAAGGCTGCCTTGGCCTGATTTTCCGGCAGCTATGAATCCCCTACGTGGCAGCAGCTCCTGAACAGCTACCAAAAGTCTGTGCCCATTAATGATTCTTCATCTAATATGGGAAAAGACCTTTTCCGGTTAGAACCTACAGTGGCTATCAGGAAGAACACCCAGAAAAGCCCTTCCTGCCACCACCAAAGACAAATAAGTTGCTCAATTTTTAAAATCGGGTGATGCAAAATCACAGTTGAATTCATAAAGGAGTTCACTCCCAGGTTTAGGAAATGATTCCTTAAAAACATCCTGTGGTACCATACATTCGGTACCAAACGGAGAGCATCAAAAAGGCTTTCTTCTTGTTTGGTAAGGAGGCTGTAGTGGTTGTCTTCTATCAGCCCCGCTTCTATCAGCATCCACTTTGACTCAGCCCTATCATGAAGTTCCCTGAACTCCCCCACCACTTATGACTGATGGCTCATTTGTAAGGACGATTTCTTTGTTTCTTGTGCAGAATGCATAGCTTCTTTACATAAACTGATTCCAGTCCTGTAGGAAACATAATAATTATTTCACTGTCACAACTCATTATTATAAAAGCTGTGCCAAGAAGTTTGTATCTTCAACAAGATACAACTGAGTTTTATCTTTCTTTAGCTCTTTCCTAATCATTCTTTTAGCTCTTTCCTAATCATTAAAAAGTACCACCGGTGTGTTTGTGCTGCTCCATTTCTTAGATTACTTGAAAGTAGGGACATGGTTATTTTGGGCGGAAAAACTCCACATGTTTCCCCCTCATTTTATAATCCACTAACTCCAGTTTCATGTTCACATGTTATGAGAGGTTATACCACATAGAACCCATTCAGCTCTTTTTCCTCTTTGCTTCCAATCTACTGAGAAACATCTTTCAGATCATCAGTGTAGTTGCTTTTTATCTGCCCATTTCCTCTGCTACATCAATATACCTTTGTAGTATGGGTTGGAGCCTGGGTCATGGTAAGTACTCCAGTCATTTACATTAAATGAATGAATGAACAGATCTGTGTTTAGTTAGATCTATATTTAGCAAGAAACTTCTTGGTAAAAAAAAAAATCTTAAAATATCATGGGTCTGGATTTCTACATTAAAAATTCAGGACAAAAAGCAACTGCAAGACATTATTGTTAGCAACTTAAAATAACTGTAAAGACTGCTTTGGTTTACTATTTCCCTACCATAATCATATCTCTGGTAGAACATACTCTAGGAAGTTACGGCAGAAGTAGATTGAGGGACAGAGAAACAGACACATTCAGTGTATTAAAGGAGATGGTTTGGGGGAGGATTTAAATTGATAAATTCAAGAAATCTTGTGGGCTCTTGGGGGCAGAGACCAGAAAAAGCATTTGGTTCATCACGTTCAAGTCATGCTTTCTTGATTTGATTACTGAAAGAGTCATAACGTACAGTGGAGTTTAAATTGTATTTCAAATTTAAAGCTATTCTGATATATATTTGTTTCAAAGTTTCACTATGAAATTCTGTTGAATTCACTTGAAGATCATCTTGAGTAGTATGTTTGGAATTCCTATGAAAAACAGAACCCAAGTACTCTAAAGTGGAAGCAAAGAAAAGTAACTCCAGAAGAGCGAAACCTGTGTCTTATATAATACTGCATCTCTGGTTCATTTTCAACACAGTTCCTTAGCATATTTTAACAGAGTGGTTGGCACGTAGTAGGCACTCAATAAACACAAAATATTTGTATGTGGGGAGAGAGCTAACCTCAACAAAAGGATGTGTAGCAGATCGTTAAAACTTCATCTTTGAAACAGGACTGCATAGGTTTGAATCCTAGTTTGGCTTTACCAATTGCCTTTTTAATTTTTTAATTATTTTTTAAGATCTTATCTGTTGATGTAATCTCTACATGTAACAGGGGGCTCAAACTTACATCCCTGAGACCAAGAGTCACATCCCCTACCCACTGTGCCAGCCAGGTGCCCCATCTAGTTGCCTTTTTTTAATGTGTCGGTTCTCTCATTATTTTATTATCTGGATGATAGTTAATAGCTCCTACTTCATAGGATCCCTTCAAGAATTAAATGAGTTAATAAGAGTAAAGCACTATATAATACAGCGTCTGGAACATTAGTAAACATTCAACTGTTAGCTCTTTATTTATTAAGGCTCTATTTTCCAGGCTTGCTTATAAAAAAGAAAAGCAAGGCCAGAAGGGTTCACAAAGATTAACCCACTGGCCCAAGGTCTCCCAGATCTGGGTAGGGCAGGGAAGTTTGGCTTCATAGGCCACCCCTTAGCCACTTGACCACATACAGCTTTCTGGGAACCAAAGAATGAAAGAAAAGAAGTCTTCAAGGGAGCAATTACCTACTGTTAAAATACTTCTGTGTGTCATTTGATTTGGGAATTGATTTTTGCAAAGCCAACATAGTACTAAGCTGAATCCTAAGCTTGGATTGTGAGCAGAGCAGAGATGCCTTAGGAAACTGTCATCTTTGTCACTCAGTACCTAAAACACTAGTACTATTTTCCTGGGCTGTTAGAAATAAGGACTCGTCTGTGTCTTAGAAGAAATGACAGTCAAGAATGTTTGAGGCCAAAGGAATGCCCACAAACCCAGCCAGACTAGAATGAAGTGTTTTCTATTGAAATCCTGGGCTGCTCTGCATAAATCTCCTGGGGACAAGGAGGGTACTACCTATTTATATCTCAGGTGGTTTGTCACAAAACAGGTCAGAGTGAACTTAACATAGTGACTGACAGGAGTAGAATTTTTAGTTTCTAATTGCCACCTGGTAACTATAATTCTTGATCTTTCTACCTAATAATCACCTACCAGTCCCTGGGCTCTTTATAAACAAGCAATGTATTAGGGGAATGTAGTTTTCCATAAGTAAATTGTATTTTTTGTGGAGCTTAAAAGTGTGCTCTTTGTTATAATAATCGGATAATGAACCCACTTGGTTAATAAAAACTCAAATGTAAAGGCTGTCAAAGTTACACATAAGATCAGCGATCCTTGTTTCTTTCTCTTCTACTCACATCTCTTTAAAGGATATGTGGGATTGAAGTGGATGTTAGTCCTCTTATTAATAAAATGTATTTCTATGCCATAGCAATACTAATGAAGGTAGAAAAAGAAGTAAAGATATGTGTTAGTGTCATGACACAAAAACATATATATTAAATAGTGGAGGAGCTATTTACAGTTGTCTTGGAACATAAAATATTCCTGAAACTACTTGCTACCGTTCGAAATAGTAGCCTATTCAGTACACGCAAAGCAAAACCAAAAACAGAAATGTAAAAACCCACTTTATACCGAAATGTTGGTATGAAAATGTTATTCTCTTATCTTTAAATTGTTAATATCAAGAAAGATGGCCTTTTAAGAAAGCAATGAGGCAATGGCTCAAAAGCCATAAAAATGTTCATGTTCTATGACCCAGAAATTGCTTCTGGAAATTGTCTTCTTCAGAAATACCTCATTTTCTTTGTATTTTGGTGAAGTCTGCTTTCTTGCATCTAGCCCACTGGCACAAATGAGTTTTGCGGTACCTTTCACAAAGTTTGCTCTCGAGCAACATTTCCTAATGTCTTGGAGGCTGCTTTTGTTTACAAAGTTGAGAGAGCAATTATTTGTTGAAGGAAGGAAGGAAAAAGTTCAATTAGGGTAAAAATCATGTCTTCTCAACGTTCTGTAGCAATGTCAAGCTCCCTTGGATGAATATGGATAATGACTGTGACGCTAAAGGATGTAAGATAAGATAAAGCATAATAAAATCTAAAGCTCACATTCCAATACCTTTACAACTTTGAGAAAGTTTAAGGACTGGATTTTGAAGCTCTAGATACCAGAAATTAGTATCTAGACATATCGTGGCAATTCACAGGACGTGTGTAGGAGTGGGTATATATGTGCCCCGTGGCTATGTTTCTAAATGAACTAAAAAAGAAAAAAAAATCCCCTTTTAAATACCCAGAAGCACTAACCCACATTTTGAACTAATTGACTTACTTTTTCTTAGGAAAGCTTAATTTAAGTGATAGGGGCACATGGGTTTATCTGAATTTTCAAAGAGGCCCTGGGAAGGGGCGGGGGGGGGGGTTGTTCTATTTCTTTAATTTGATGCTGGAGATCCAGGCTTTGCACCTGATGGAAGAGAACAGCCTTGGAGAGGGGTGGGAAAGCAGGAAACCTTGTGACAGCTCTATTTTGGGAATCTAAGTTTGTAGGGCCCGGACACGGCTGATACCAGTACAGAACTTGTAATTCTTCATGTTTACTCTTCCTACAGTCTCTACTTTGATTAGGATACCCCAAGGGCCACATGTTGTCATTATTCCAAATAAAAGCAGACTCCTCTGTCCATGATTGCATCTGTTTTACTGTCTTTCTCTCTTTATGGCTCATTCTCTTAAAAAAACAACAACAATTAGGCAAAGCTGGGTCTATCATTCTTTTCAGATTATAAAAGCAGTGAGGGCGCCTGGGTGGCTCAGTGGGTTAAGCCGCTGCCTTCGGCTCAGGTCTTGATCTCAGGGTCCTGGGATCGAGTCCCACATCGGGCTCTCTGCTCAGCAGGGAGCCTGCTTCCCCCCCCCCCCGCCTGCCTCTCTGCCTACTTGTGATCTCTCTATCTGTCAAATAAATAAATAAAATCTTAAAAAAAAAAAGGCAGTGAGTCTTCATTGGAGAAGATTCAGAAAGTACAGAACTCTGGAAAAATATATATACACCATATTTCTTCTTTAACATTTGGTAAACGCTTGCTGTGGGTCTGATATTTTGTGTTAGCACTCTCTCGGGTTGTTCTCATGAATATATGTGAAGGTTGTTCCTATTTTCCAGATGAGTAGATACCCAGAAGACTTAAATAACCCACCCAACATCACATAGCTAATGAGGGTCACTCCGAAGCACCTACACTTTCCTAACAATCCACCAGACCAGAAGTACTACTTCCGGTGCCCAGAAGAAAAACACTCTTTCTACTCGGGTATATTTCCATGAACTCAATATCACTGGTTAACTGTTAAAGTACGACGTAATTCAAAATATTGTAATCAGTAGACTTTTGGCAAAAAATGCAAAGTATGAGTTCATTTGTTGAAAAAACGGAACTAAAATCATATGTGCACATTTTACAAATGAGTCTAGCAAGTCTAAAACCACAACAATGATCTTCCTACCATCCCCACCCTCCATTCTAGATGTTCTCATCACACTGCCTGGCACACCCCAGATCTTTCTAAGGGATGCTGCCTTGCTCATGCCACTCATGAAGAGACAGATTTGCCAAGCCAAGTATTCTATCATATGACCACCAGCCCTGACGGATTGGATCAGGGATAGGTCTTTGGGACAAGCAATCCCTAGGCTAACTAGAACCCTGGATTAAAACTCTTGAGCCAGTCTCTCTCTCTCTCTCTAGGAAATAGGACAAGAGTGAGAAGAAAAGGCATCAGAGCCATTGAGTCAGCCCAGACCTGCTCTGAGGGTTTGTTCCTGCTGAGAGCCCTGGGAGTGAGGGGCAGGGAGCTGTCCTGTATCCAGACTTACCTTCCAGTCTGGTGCCCAGGGAGTCCTACTCTCCTAGAATCCTGACCTAGGTTTCCAGTGAGGTTCCACTTCCATTATAGTCCCCCTCTATCCCTACACTTAACCCCTTGCTTACAACCAGAAAATCCTTTCTGTGCCTTCACTCTTAGCCTGGGTCCATCTCCCAAATCTCAGACTTAGTGACAGTCATCAAAATTCACCCTCTATCCAAGATTGAAACTCGGACAACATCCCTTCTTCTTCATCCTCTGTCATGCTCTCTCTCATGCTCCATTCCTCCTAAAGCCCAAAGCCCTGCCAACTCTCACGACTTGCTTGCATTTATTTATTTATTTACTTACTTTTAAGTAGGCTCTACGCTCAGCATGGAGCCCAATGCTGGGCTTGAACTCACAACCATGAGATCAAGACCTGAGCTGAGATCAAGAGTTGAATGTTGGACGTTTAACCGACTGAGTGACCCAGGCACCCCTCACGATGCCTTTGAATCCATCTATTGTCTTCATCCAAATGTGGATTAATTATCTTTCCCTCTGTATTAGTCAGAGGGCTAATGGTGGCAAAGTATCACAAACTGGGTGGATTAAACAACAGAAATGTGTTTTCTCACAGTTCTGGAAGCTAGAAGTCCAAGACCATGGTGCTGTCAGGGTTCTGGTGAGACCTCTCTTCCTGGCTCGTTGAGAGCTGCCTTTTCCCTGTGTCCTCGCATGGCTCCTTCTCTGTGCATGTACGGAGAGAGACAGATACAGATCTCTGGTGTCTCTCTCTCTTCTCGTAAGGACACCAGTCCTACAGGATCAGGACCTCACCCTTTTCAGCTCATTTAACCAATTACCTCTTAAAGTCCCCATCTTCAAACACAGCTACCCTGGGAATTAGGACTTCAACATATGAATTTGGGGGGCACACAGTTCAGTCCATACTTCCCTCCAAACCTGCTCATCCTTCCTTATTTCCCATCTCTGCAGTGTACTCAACCGAGGAGCCCAGGAGTCACCGTGACTGTTCCCTCAGGTTCAGGTCTCATCTCTCCCATTCAGCCAGGGGTCTCCAGTCCCAATCCACACCAACCCTGCTGTTCTGTGACTCAGGGAACAGAGGAGAAGCCAAGCACTGAGGCAGTGCCACCCACGGATGAGGGAACAGCCTCCACAGGTGTCCTGGCTATGATTAGTTTCCTGTCCTTGGAGGTCCACGTGATGCCTTCAGGTCCCTTAACTTGGCCTATTTTGTGTAGGCTCCTCTTTCTTGGAAACCAACAAACACGGACTAAAACGTGCTCCCTGCCAACTCCTTTAGTGGTGCCCACCACCGCCCAACACCCACCTTACCATCTAGCTAACAAAAGTAATCACTCTTCCTTAAAAACGATTTTCTCTTCTGTATACTTGGTTCATACACCCTCAGCATGACATTCTCTTTATCCCCTTGCTTAAATGGTTGAACTCCCGGAGAACATTCTGGAATGATTCCATATGTTACCTCCATTTGGAAGCCTTCCCCGCTTTCAGCGGACTCATGGGGCTCTTTCTCTGTAATAAGACAGTCTATCGGAGTGGTGGCAGGCAACCTGGATTCAGATTCTGGTTCTGCCACTTACGTGTTCTTTATTTTTAGGCAAAATTCTTCACCTCTTTATGTTGTGTCTTTGTTGATAGCATGGATGCTGTGAGGCTTAAATGAGTTAATACCAAGGAAAAGCTTAGAACAGTGCCTCGCCCACTGTAGGTGCTTAATAAATGCTAGCAGTCGTCATGATCCTGTGCAGTATGTGTCGCACCCACCACTGGACTGTGAGACTTTGGGTCTCAACTCAAGTCCTCTGGGGCACCTTCTAGAACTGATTGTCTCTGCCCAGTCTTCCCTATGCTTCCTGCCGTTCTGGGCAGACTCCTGTTTTAGCAGTTGCATGTATTATAATTGCTGGTCTCTCCTTAACCAGACTCCTTGGACTTCATTAAAAGGCAGGAGATGGTGATTATTATTAGTATTAGTATTAATACTAGTATTAGTACTCACTTTGCCCAGTATAGTTACTGGTACACAGAAGATACTCAGCAGATGTCTGTTGCGTGTGCTACAACTTCAGATTTACTTGTCTGTATCATCCATTAGTCAGCAACATCCTTGCATCCATCTTACTCTTTGTATAGGGAGAGGTAGTGGTGGTAAGTTAGACTGAGCGTGGGCTCAGAGCCAGACATCCCGCTTTAAATCAAGGCTGGGCCACTTCCTACCTGTGCAACCGTGAGCCAGCCACTTTTCCAGCCTCATTCCGATGAACCTGACCCTTACCCCCAGCGTGGACTCTAGCTCACTGCATCGTGCCTTATGTCTGGACCATCAGTGACCATTCACGCCCTGGGCCTTTGTCTATGCAGTTCCCCTCTGCCTCAGCTGTCTTTCCCTCTTATGCATTTGACCCATTCCTGCTTAACTGGTAGGACCCAGCTCACGTGTCTTTGAGGCTTTCATGAAGCCATCCCCGCTCTCTGTCCTATGCTAATACTTCTGTGTTCTTTTATTATGATAGTATCTCCACTGAGAGGCTCTGATGTACCTGTATGTGTGTGTATGCTCCTAAAGATCAGTTTGCAGGGCTGTGGAACATGCAGTATCTATTTTTAAAACAAGCCAGAGGAAACATCACAAAACATTCAAAGGAAAGAGATACTTATGGCTATATTCTAGATTGATAGGACAATGGGAGTCAAGTCTTCAAAAAAGTCAGACCAACTTTTCTTTAAAGAGTAGCTATTCTGGGAGTCTATGAGAGGAAAGGCGGCGAAGAATTCATTAATACCGGTAAGGTCCTTTGAAGATGAAGACGGCCTGGCAAGCGTATTGAGTATCAGATTTCTGTGTAATTAGGGATCCAGTCTGTTCCAAATCATCTCCATCTCTGGCAGAGCCTCACTTTATTTTTGCAAACAATTGAATTCTTTCATTCATAACCTTTCCCTTCATTTGAATATGGCTCTTAGGGGACACATCAAAGGGCTTGGAGATCATCATTTGAATCAGGTTGTCTTTATATATGAGGAGGTGGAAATGAAATCTTTATCTTCCTTTCTGTCTTCCAAACGGGAGGAAGCCATTCTGTCTTTGAAAACGAAGTGAACCTTCCCAGAATGTACTCTGCACTTTAGGTCTCGGAGAGAGAAAGCCCAACAAGAACACCAGAAGGTGCATTTGAGAGTTTTCCCTGCCCACCTGCAAGAAATAAACGCACATTTCTTTATCTGAGGACTTTCATTTTGTGGGCATCGTTTCGATTCTTGTGAGTCCCAACTCACTTTTTTGAATAAATTAAACTGTCTCTAATTTGCTGCTTGATGCTTCTGTGGGGGTGAGCATACTTTGCTTCCAGAACTTCTTCCCTGTGGGATGTTGAAGTGTTAGTGCCAATTTCTTTTTTCCCCAAAAGGAGATGGAAGAGTCAGGTTTGGTACTAAGCATTAACTCAGCAGTGCTTGCTAAACTCTGAAATCATTAGATGAAAGGCAAAAATAAATCTGAACTAAGTATGCATATCATCACTGTTTTTGTTATTATTGTGGGAATCTGCCATTCAAAGAGTATTTTTTACTGAATAATTTTCTCTCTGAATTTATGATATCTTCAGTTTTATTTAGGACAAATATGGTTCTTTCATAGGCATTCCTTAGATTTCTCACTGAAAGTAGCTTCTTAGCTTCGTAGAGTCTGAAGCCTATGGGATACCGTCCATCTGTTCCTTTACCCTATATCTCATGCTTAACACAAACCCAAGGTCATAGTAGGGACCAACCACCACCGGTTGAACCGAATTGAATCTGATGGCTTGCCATTTTGAAATGGGATCGAATAGCTATAATTAAATACTGCGTCTTCTTCAATAAAGTCAACAGGCTTTTTGGCATTTTAACCACTCTTCTTCTCAAGGATCTGATTTTCCAGGCTTCGGCATCTGTCCCAGGATCCGAGCAGTGTATCTGTGGTCTGAGCAGGGCAGCAGGAAGCCGGATTCCAGAAGGACAGCTGAGTCCACTGGGGTTCCTCCTGCCCTATGTTTTCCCTGGCTGCGCTTCCTACCCCACCAGGTCCACACCTGCACTGCAGAGGCACCAGACCAGTTCCACCCAGCTCCTTCCGGCTCTCCTAAAACAAACCAACAAAAGCTTGCCACTCCCGGTGTGGGGCACGGCCAGGCTCCGAGGTGCTTAACGATTCACTGAGAAGACAGCTCTGAAATTGCTGCTGCCTACGGAGGGGGAGGGCGGGTATATATAGAGATTTCCAACTTGATGAATCTGTTTGGGAAGTCTGAATTTGCAGTTTGGGGAGCGAGCCTGTTCAGGGACCGTCTGCGTGAACATTCTGCTGGAGCAGCCTGCGTGCTGAATTCACGAGGCTGGCACTTGACGGTTCAGCTTGACTCTGCAGGCTCTGTGGTCTCATCCCAAAGTCACAGCCCACACAACTGGCATTTCCCCTGGTGGCTTGGAGAACCTCAGACAAGAATCCCCAAGCTCTGTTTCGGAGGCCAGATCTTGAAGGGGAGAGGGAAGGGCAGTCATGAAGCCATCTGTTTCTTGGCATCCAGGAATCTCTGCCCCTATGTCCTCAGGCCTCAGCTTCGAGGCCTCAGCTTCAGGCCTCAGCTTCGAGGTTGGTGCCACAAAAGGCTGCTTCCCGAGACAAGAGAACAAGGGAAGGTTTCCTTCCCTGCTGCAGAAAGCTCTCTGGGAGCTAGGGAAGAAGGGAAAGGACTCTGAGAGTCCCTCCAGCCCTCTCTCTCCCAGGGGAGCTCAAATACTCATCAGGCTTCCTGGGATACTATTGCCTGTTATTCCACAAATTACTTTTTTTTTTTTTAAAAAAGATTTTATTTATGTATTTGACAGAGAGAGAGAGAGATCACAAGTAGGCAGAGTAGCAGGCAGAGAGAGAGAGGGAAGCAGGCGCCCTGCTGAGCAGAGAGCCGGATGCAGGGCTTGATTCCAGGACCCTGAGACCCTGACCTGAGCTGAAGGCAGAGACCCAACCCACTGAGCCACCCAGGCGCCCCAACACAAATTACTTTTTTAAGAAGATATATCTGCACAACACTGACATCTCTATCTTTTGGTACATCTCCCAGGACAGGGCACTGGATGGCTTCTGCTCATCTCTATGTTAGGATAAGAAATCTCCAGGGCACCTGGAGCCCTGTGGCTCAGTCGGTTAAAGCCTCTGCCTTCGGCTCAGGTCATGATCCCAGGGTACTGGGATCGAGCCCTGCATTGGGCTCTCTGCTCTGCGGACAGCCTGCTTCCTCCTCTCTCTCTGCCTGCCTCTCTGCCTACTTGTGATCTCTGTCTGTCAAATAAATAAATAAAATCTTTAAAAGAAAAAACAAAACCAAAAAACTATTTAAAGAAATCTCCAGGTGTTTGTCAATGTTTCCAGAAATGTGTTACTAATTCTAAGATGTGGATATTGGAAAATTATTTGCATAGAAATTATATGAAACCATCCTGGAATTTATTTGCAACCCCAACGTGCTTTCTTGAGAGTAAATTGTTCGAGCTCCAAAGGAAGACCCATCTTAGGGCTGACGTGGGAATGAGAGGACTGGCTTGGGCACTCGGTCCAGTACTTCTCCTTTTAAAACACCCACCGTGGGGCGCCTGGGTGGCTGAGTGGGTTAAGCCGCTGCCTTCGGCTCAGGTCATGATCTCAGGGTCCTGGGATCAAGTCCCACATCGGGCTCTCTGCTCAGCAGGGAGCCTGCTTCCCCCGCCCCCTCTCTGCCTGCCTCTCTGCCTGCTTGTGATCTCTCTCTGTCAAATAAATAAAATAAAATCTTTAAAAAAACAAACACCCACTGTAGCAGAATGGAATGGAATACACACTTTGAAGATGATGATTGTGATTTCCTCTAATCCATGTCAAAAAAGCAGTTGTCTCTGAATGTGATCCCATTAGAAGAAAACCAACAATGAAATGATGTATTTTCAGAAAAATACTGTTTATGAAATCAAAGCCAAGATAATCAAAGCCTTACTTTCTTAAACATCTGTAGGATTTTAAGTTAGGACTTTTTTAGATTATCTTCTTCTGTGACCGCTTGAAAATTCATTCCCTGCTTCCTCTCGATTTAAAATAAGACATGATTAACAGAGTCCACAAGGTGATGTTAAGTGAAACCCCAAATACAGCAAAAGTAATGTAAGTGGAATTATCAAGGGGGAATGAGTGATCGGAGGAGTTCAATATAAATGGAGCAGCTCATGCATTTTTAATGATTTCGTTTCTTCAACATGAAACATAAACAAGGAGGTAGGTAAGGTGTAAAGGCAGTCATTTATATAATCATTGCATCTAAAACCGTTACACCATAGAATAATAGAAGTAAAAAAAAAAAGTAATTAGCATGATCCATTGAGAGCTTAATCAAGGACAACACTGTTTGCTGCCTGTTAATTTGTAACTAATTTGCTGCCGTTGGTACACTTTGAGACTGAACACTATAGAATGGAGTGGAACCTGGAAACTCCAGCACAGAGCCCTGATACCTTCTGGTGCCAAGCTGACCTTCATGGTGGTACTGTTGAAAAACCCAAAGTTGCAATCCAAATGTATCTTCTTTGGGAAAATGAAATGTCCATCCTTCTTCTCTCTCCCCTCACTTTTTCTTTTAAGGTAAAAAATTTGGTTTGGGTTGGGGGAAGGAAGAGGATTTAGTACTTAACATTTTATTTTATTATTTTTTTTAGATTTTATTTATTTATTTGACAGACAGAGATCACAAGTAGGCAGAGAGGCAGGCAGAGAGAGAGGGGGAAGCAGGCTCCCTGCTGATGCGGGGCTCAGGGGCTCGATCCCAAGACCCTGGGATCATGACCTGAGCCAAAGGCAGAGGCTTTAACCCCCTGAGCCACCCAGGCGCCCCACTATTTAACATTTTTAAAAGATGATTAGCCCATTAACCCCATCTGCATTGCACAGGCAAGGACTGAGTTGAGGCATCTTTCATGCTATGTGCTTGACCTTTGGATGGTGAGTTAAAGCTTACAAAGCACGTTTGTCTGTCTCATCTCATCTAAACTTCATGGCAAAGAAGTGCTATGATTATTCCCCACTTGGCAGATAAGAAAATTGAGACAGTGAGCATTTAAACAATTTGCTCCTAAATTATTTCACCTGGGTTTTAAGATGCAGGGTCAAGAACTGAACCCAGTACTTAGGTCCCCAAGTCCTGTATTCCTTCACTACACTTAGCTACCACCTAAAAGTTGTAGAACCCCAAGGGGGCTCTGAGAAATAAGCTCGGCGCTCTGAGCAGAGCTTCACTCTGTAACTGATAAAAACCCACTCAGATCTCTCCTTTCCTGACAACTCACAGCTCAAATGTCACGGAAAAGAAACACTTCCTACCTCTCTCGCCTTTCTCCCGCCCCCGACAACACTCTTCTCTTCTATTCAGGCTGTCAGATTTTTCTTGCAAGGCATTTGGGACTCAAATCAGGGAAGGGGGGAGGCACCTTGCCTTGATTCTCATGGCAATGACAACCAAACTGTTACATTAATTGTTGAGGGGGAAGTAGGGGCACAGATTATTCACAGAGAACAGATAATTCCCATCTCACCTCTAGTTATGAAATACTTTCTCTAACTTGATCTTAACCTTCTCCTGGCTCAGACCTCAAATCACCGACTGGAACTAAGTTTTAGGCAGAGAGACACATAGCTCATAAAGTTATACACTTCCAGATAATTAAAAGTAATATATTGTCCAAGGAACAGAATTAATTAGATATCAGCACTGAATTAACTAAAAGATCATGTAGATTTGGCACCAAGGCCAAAAAAAGTCAAGTGCAAGCCAAAGTTATGGGGTAGCCAGGGGCCCATGAATAAGGACAGACAACCCATGTGCAGCAAGAGCTTAACTTCTTGGCAACCAAAGATCCTTGACTACAATATTGAGAGAAGACATATTGGTAAAATCATTGTCCAGCAATACTAATCAGGCTATATACTCAGGCTGTCCTCACATGCTAGGTAGTAAAACAACTAAGTTCCAAATGAAGAAAGCTAAATACACTTTGGAACAACATGGGAGGGCTTCCTGGAGGAAGGGGACCTTTGTGTTACCCTTTGGGAAGTGTCTGATCTCCAACTGGGGAGTGATGCTGAAAAAGCTTTGTTCAGAGTATATTAATTTTGCAAGAATGTGTAGAGGAATTTGGAGGAAAAAGATGCTCAGAAGAACCAGAAAAGAGGAAGGGTAAAATCTGACAAACTTTGCAAGGAACAGTTTCCAGAATAGACAATTAATTGGAAGTAATCCAATGAGGACATCCTCACCAGGGAACTGGACTCCAGCTTGAGTGCTTCTCCTAAGTTATTACAACACCTCTGACTTGAGGCCAATCACCAAGCCTTTCTGGACTTTAGTTCCTTCTCCTGAAAATGATGGAGTTGCCTTCTTTCTCTAACACAAAAGAATTCTGCGTCCAGTGATCGTACCTCGGGGAGAGGAAAAAAATGGTGCTTCAGTTGACTGAAATGAGGAAATTCAGAAGAAGGCTTCTCAGCAGAGGACTGTGTAACTCCGTTTTGAGGCTGCTCCAGTGTAGTCTGAAGATAGCTCCACTACTCTAGGAGGACATCTCAACCACTTCCTGAGTAGAACTCCATCACCCTGTGAAGATGCCTAGTCCCATTCCAGGTGTAACTCCATTGCTCCTCCCTGAGTGTGCTCCAGGCATGTCCATGGTTCTAAGGATATTTTTGCCAGATGAAATTCTGAAATTCTTTACTTCCATTGCTACTAACCATAAAATACTTCTACTGGTAAATAGCCATCGCATCTAAAATTCCTCCGCTTTCTTTAACAGAATATAAGGGCCCAAGAGTAAATTTCTAAGTAATCACTGAATATGAAAAATATATATGCACAATTCTTTCACTAGTTAGAGGGCAGGGACTGAGTCTCATTCATCTTTGCATAACAGGAACCAGTGTTGTTCCTTGCGTACATCTGGCCAGTGAATATAATACATGTTGCACAAATGAATGAAAGAATGAATAAGTACAAGAATGGCAGAGTTCCAGGCCTTCAAACTATGGGAAAACTGCCATAGCCTTAACCAAAAAAATGGAGCAATAATCAAGAATACTCCCTATCGTAGTTTTTTTTAAAAACACCCACATCTGGGACGCCTGGGTGGCTCAGTTGGTTAAGCGGCTGCCTTCGGCTCAGGTCATGATCCCAGCGTCCTGGGATCGAGTCCCGCATCGGGCTCCTTGCTCAGCAGGGAGCCTGCTTCTGCCTCTGCCTGTGCTCAGTCTCTCTGACAAATAAATAAAAATTAAAAAAAAACAAAACACACCCACATCTGCACGATTAGGTATACATAGGTATTCTGGAATCATGTATGGTGATTGTGCATATTAACTGGCAGTCCTGGTGAGACCCGTTTCAAACAGACCTTCCTTAAAAATAATCACAGGGTAGCAAATGTAAGGTTTGCTAAAATGTACCTCCATATATACTGTTTCATAACGCCTCTTTAAATGAGGGCAGGAAGTGTTTGGTGTGGCAGCCAAGAAGAACAAATTAACTCACTGAGTGAGTTGACTCTGAATACCAAATGGTGGATGGTACTTAATTCCGTATCCGTTTAAAAATGCTGAAACCTCCTGCTAGTGGTAGCACCATTAACGAATGACAAATGAGATCTCTCTTGGTGTGAAAAATTACCTCAGGTAATTCAAGGAAAGTGAAGTCACAGTCACAAACAAGTACATGTGTCAGATTATAGCAAGTTCTTTTTTTATTGGTTTTGGATGGCATTTTACTGGGGCTAAAGTTATGAGAAGGACTACTGGATGTCAACTCAGGATAACTGTGACGGTACAGTGCTCCTATTAAAACTGGTCAGCATGTGAGGTCATGACATCAGGTGAAGTGCTTGGCTGCTTCCAGAAGCAGGAACTACAAAGTGGGACACGGGAGGTCCCAACGAGCCCCTTGGGGTAGGGCTGCAAAACACTCCAGTTTTCTTCTCTTTAAAATGTCTTTCAATCAACAGGCCAGCAGTTATTTATTCAGGAATTGCCAAGCGTGGTGGCGAGCCCTGTCACAGTGGATAAGGTGTATCCCAGTCTAGGCGAGGAGCTTCCATTTTTGTTGACTAGAGTCAATTCCATTTCAAGATGGCTGTCATGTTCCTCAGATCAGGTCAGACTTGTGGAGGAGTCGAAATAATACCGGAGAAACTCAAGTCAACAAAGGCTCTCCTCAGAACAGCTTAGGTTTGGAGGATACGAGTTTATTTTATCTTAAATACGTTAGTAAATTAAAGGCTGATTTTCTAAGATACAGACCATGCAAACGTACTCTTAGCTGATTCGTAGATACCAGTAGCCCTGTTAAGCTCAGTCCTTTTTGCAAAAGTAGGAAATTCCTCCTTACTGTCCTGCAATGCAATTTATAGATAATATAGCCTATCCATACACAGACTCTCAAGAATCATTACATTGTGAGTACTAAACTAGTCATAATCAGACAGAAAGAAAGGAGAACAGTGGTTGCCAAAGGCTGGGGGAAGAGGGAATAGGGAGTTACTGTTTAATGGGGACAGAGTTTCAGTTGTGCAAGATGAAAAGACTTCTATGGATAGACGATGGTGATGATTGCACAACGGGAGTATACTTAATACCAAACTGTACAGGGCACCTGGGTGGCTCAGTGGGTTAAGCATCTGCCCTTGGCCCAGGTCATGAGCCCAGGACTTTGGGCTCGAGTCCCACATCGGGCTCCCTGCTTGGCAGGGAGCCTGCTTCTCCTCCTTCTGCTGCTCCCCCTGCGTGTGCTCTCTCTCTCTCGTCAAATAAATAAGCAAAATCTTTTTTTTTAATAATTTTTTTTAGATTTTTATTTATTTATTTGACAGACAGAGATTACAAGTAGGCAGAGAGGCAGGTAGAGAGAGAGGGTGAGGAAGCAGGCTCCTGGCTCAGCAGAGAGCCCGATGCGGGGCTCAATCCCAGGACCCTGAGATCATGACCTGAGCTGAAGGCAGAGGCTTAACCCACTGAGTCACCCAGGTGCCCCAAATAAGTAAAATCTTAAAAAAAACAAACTAAACTAAACTGTACACTTAAAAATGGTTAAGATGGTAAATATTACATGTATCTTACCACAATTTTTTAAAAAATCACTGTATTGGCTTACATGTGATATGAGAAATAAAGGGAAAGTCATTTATTTTTAAACAAATCGTTAATGCTTGGGCGCAATTATGCTAGAAGACCTAAGGAATTGGTTAGAAGCCACCTATCTGGGGACGCCTGGGTGGCTCAGTTGGTTAAGCAGCTGCCTTCGGCTCAGGTCATGATCCCAGCATCCTGGGATCAAGTCCCACATCGGGCTCCTTGCTCGGCGGGGAGCCTGCTTCTCCCTCTGCCTCTGCCTGCCTCTCTGTCTGCCTGTGCTCGCGCTCTCTCTCTCTGACAAATAAATAAATAAAATCTTTAAAAAAAAAAAAAAAAAAAGAAGCCACCTATCTGTGGAATCATCATGAATGGTAGTGAATCGTATGTGGCCTGATATATGTGTTTCCAGAGCAGTTCTGCTGGGGAGTGTGTCTACCAAATGGCAAATGACTCTTGCTTGGGAAGTTCTGCACAAAACAAGGCACGGTTTTCTCTTAATATCTATGGTAGGTGCACTGAGGGAAAATTCAGCATATTTAAAATTGTGCAAAAGATACAGTGCATTTGGATTCTTAGATAAACAGGAGCAAGTTTTTCACCTATATACTGGGTTGTATTGGAACGTCATGAAGAACCCAGGTCAGGTCTTTGCTACTGGAAACTGTTCTTAGCACTGCGGGTCATCTCCCATCCCTGGGCCCACCAAATACCAGTTGTACCCCATACAGTCCTTTTGAACACCAGAAGTCCCCTTCTTGAGGTCCAGTGATGAAGGCTGCCCACACTTGAGGTGCCACAGATCCAGCCCCTTTCTCGTGGCCCTGTATCACGCAGGTCACTTCACTATGGTTCCCTTCTTTCTGGAGCTCAGGGTTCAATGGTCTTTTATCGATCATAATTAGTAGTAAGTCAAAAATTGGCTCTTAAGAGTGTTGCCCAATTAGCTGAAAACCAAATAACCAAGAATCTTGAACATGTTTTCCTCTCTACTTTTAGAAAAGCTGACAAAGTCGCTTATGTCCAATGTTGGTTCTAAAAATTGATGCTTGGTGGGTACAGCCATGGGACTCCTCACCACTGCCCTTGAGGCGAGTACAGTGTCCTGAGTTGCTTGCAGTCATTAAGGAAGATTAACTCCCGGTCCAAATGGGAGTTAATATGTACTTTTACTGTGCTCTTTTCGCTAAAAATTTCATAATTCTCAAGAGCTTTGAAGGCAGGCCTTTTCGGTTTTCCATTTCTCACACACCTCTCACGTAGTCTTGAGCACAGCAGGCTCTCAAATATCTGTCGAAATGAACTGAGTTTGTCCGTGTAAGATATTTCTAGCAACTACCCATACCAAATTAATCAAACCCCCTAGCTTCAATCCCTTCAGATACACGTATTTTAATGTACAATATTTCACCTTCAACTCTGTCATCATCTCACAACCCATGGAGACACATGTGAGTCAGTCATAGTGAAGATCAAAACTCTCCATGTAGCTTATTCTTCCAGTGATTTCATTGTAGATAAAATGAAGTAACCTGAAATCTGCCCGGTAATTATGTCAGATAGCCTCACGTCATCATTTATTCATTCCCAGGATAAAACTGTTTCTCCTGGGCCCTGCAAGAAACAAGTTTGGCTAAGGTGAGCAACCCCCAATTATAATGATAACTTTGCTGTGGAAAAAAAAAAATAAAATAAAATAAACGTGTAATTAATTTTTGCAGGTGCAACAATCCTGCTCCATGATCCGCGGAGGAAACCTGTGAAATTATCCTAAGCAATTTTCTCTAGTGTAATTTGGAAATTAGCCCACCTGGAGACATAAACCCACAATTTCCTCTGCCATTGTCTTATCACCTTTATCTTGTCTTAACCGCTGAGGCTCCTGTTGCAAACAGCAACAGGCCTGAATACCGAAATCTCAGCAACAGGGTCACAGTAATTTCAGAAGTTGGAAGGCCGGGCCCATTGACTTTCATGGTGGCTTTAAAGACCATAAAAACCAACCAAAAGTACTGCAGGGCACAACTAACCTGCCAGCGAAGCGTTGCCCAGTCGTGGCAACTGGGAGACACGTGCAGACTTGAAAACGCGGAGCGGAGCGCGGGGCCAAAGCCTGCCTTCCTCGGAAAGCACATGCGGTGGCTCGCGAAGCACACTGCGGGCGTGTGTATGTGTGCACCGGCCCAGGAACAAGGCTTGTGAACCCTGAATCCCCACACCCCCTGAACAGAACCCTTTGTCCCCCCTACAACCGCCCATCAGGACAAAGGGGCAAAGCCAGGAGTGGTGTGTCTGCTTTGTTTCTGCATGTCCCTGTCTGTGGGACTTGGGGAAGTGGCTGTCTTAGCCCCAGGCTCACCCTCTGTAAGAAGGAGAGTCTTTATTTGCAAAAGGGCTTCGGGAACTTCAAAGCTGAAAAGTGCAGCCATTATTAACATATTAGGATCTCTTTTAGGCTATGCCCTTCCCACCTTCCTGTGCTTCCCCAAATTCTCAGACAGCTGGGATCTTGGGAGTGGGAGAGCGTTGCCTTCCTTTACTCTCCCTACCTTCCCCAAAGCCTCATTAATACACCTATTTTTCCCTTATTGGAGCTCCTGAAACAGAGCCAAGGATGGAGGCTCTCATGTCAGCTGCACTAACTTTCGGTGTCCTTTTGTTATTACTGTGGCTTGCTTGCTTTTACTTCCTACAAATACTCACACCTACGAATGCTTGCAGATGCATACACCCATCTAACTGTCCTTCCCTCGCACCACTGCTTCCTGGAAGCCTTACCAACACTGCCCCCACAAGCCTCATTTGGGGTAGGAGTCTTTTTGTTGCCCTTCTCCAGTACTCCAAGCCCACATCTATCAGAGCACTTACCGCCATGTAATAGAACTGTGTGTTAATTGGCCATTGAGCCATTTGTCTGTGATTTCCTTGAAGGCAGAGGTTAGTGTTTATTGCCCTATGATTAATACCATGCCACGCCATAGTAGGAATTCAGGAATATGTTTGTTAAATGGATACCTATGTGTGTAGAACAATTTTAGGATTTTACTGTATTTTCCCCATCCTCATGATTTCTTTAATTTATTGGTTTTCATAAATTGTTTTTAAGCTTTTGAGAGTCATAGAGGCTGCTGGTGGCCATTTCAAATAATTCAGAAGTACAGAAAGAGGAAAAACATGAATCTTCTTTAATTCTTCCTCATCAATCCTGCTCCACTCCTCCAGACGGAACTGCTGTTAAAGCCTTTTCTTTGCATTTATGAACATACTTAATACATCAACAAAAATATTTTGAAAAACACGACAGGCTTATGTTTTATTGTTCTGGTCTTGTTTTTTCCCCCACCTAATATATAAAGTATCTCATTCTTGTTTATAAGCCCAGAACGTTTATTTGCTCTGGCATTCCTCTTCTTATTTACTCGTTATAAAAATGTTCGATGCTCCTCATGGGCAGTCCGTATCTCAGAGGTAAACAGCTGTAATCACACCTAGTTTTACTGCTTTGGATGGTTATCCCAACAATTCCAAATTACTTCTTAATTTCTTAACATGAGATTGTATCTGTCAACTTGATAAGAAAGGGGAAGACTTCAGTGCTTTTTTTCACCTCCCCCTCAGCTCCTGATTTTCTTTTTGTCTTTATGTTTAGTTGTTTTAGTGGTTGCACTGATAACCTTGTATAAAGTCCTTACAGCTCTGTCTCGCTCTCGGAAAACCTTGGCCTGCTGTGCACTTTGCAGATCCTCTAGCATCTTCCCTCCCCCTGTACCCCAACCTTGTCTCGGTTACACCGTCACTCTCGGGGTTTATGATACTGACATCTGGGCCTTAGCAGTTTCCACTTCTCCCGTGCAAAGCTTCTGCGTTTGGTGTCCAGAAATCAGATGAGATGTCTTGTTGGTCAGTAACACCGATCTTTTTAATGTAGTTGTTATAAACCAATTCTTTTTTAGGATATCTTTTTTATTATCTCAGTGGGGTTTGGGACGGTAGTAGAGATACACACTTAGCCTGTCATCTTGAATTGGGGCTGGGGCTCTCCTGCTTCTTTTGAAGCTGGTTATTTCTTTCAAACAGATGTATTGGCATTTCTTAATTCTGAGAGCACAGAAGTAACAATTGTGCCTGTGATTTGGATTGTGTTTGAAGGGATTTAAGGATTTGGGAACCTGTCAGTCAAGATTGTTATTTCCTTGCCTTCACTGTAACTCACTGCGGTTTTTTTCCTATTCACCACCTCTGCTTGCTTCCTAATACACAATAATAGCAAAGTTCTTCTACAAATAGTGATATATTTTTGCTCTCCCATAAGTATCAAGGAACTGAAATTGCTTGTATCCATCGACGGCTGTCACCATTTATTCTTGTGTCCTACCTTCCCAAGTAAATAGTAAACTCTGAAAAAATCACCAAGAGTTTCTGAGGCTGCAGTTTTTTCCTTCTTTTAAAAATTTGTGCCTCGCAAAGTGCATGGCATATAGCTGGCATTTGATTAGGTTCTGTGAATTTAAGTGAACTGACCTCCCTGGTTGGTTCTCCATTGCAGACTTCTGGGCTCCACGCCATGGGAATAGCATGACTTTACCCAGTTCGTCCCTAGGTCGTTGTAGGAAGGAGCCCTTGAAAGGCCTGAGAAACTCCCTTTTAATCATAATTATGCGTGGCTTCTTTTCCCCTTCTTAGGATACCAGTATTAAATGCAACAGGGAAACTGATTTCAATTACAGTGGATGCCTTCCCCTCCCAGTGCATCAAATTACACACACACACTTCCGTGGAGGTTATCCAGCGTAATTCTTAGTACTAGGGAGCACGAACAGGGTGCCAATTACTTAAGAAGTGCTCATTAGGAATTAGAAAGCAAATATAATTACCACATGCCAATTGCATAGGAAATAAGAGTGCTTTTCAACAAAGCCAGGCTTATTTTATATGTCCCATATAGCTCCCACAGGATCTGTTCTTACCTGTTTTTTTACTCCACCAGATACTGACTACATATGGAAGACAAAGGCGTAAGACGTGGTAGATGTACTAGAAGACACATTCCTTATTTGTCCTACTGCACTGTATCTTCAGGACCCAGCAGTGAGCACGGCAGGTGCTCTAAACACACTTAATGGGTCTTTTCAATACCTGTAGTAGAATGGAAGTGTATTTGTTACAACGAGGGGCTTTTTCTTGCCGTCACAAAACAGGCTTTGAAAGGCCTGAAGGTACTAGGGTGCTATTTAAATTTAGAAAATGTGTTAGACCTGGAAATCACTGAGTGATTAATAATCTCCTCCACCGGTCTCCCCCC
>ML105968.1:11518-26755 GCA_003697995.1 Taxidea taxus jeffersonii | reverse complement strand
TGTGCCTGGAAACAAAGCAGAGGAGCTCTTCCTCAGTATTACACTGCTGGATGGTTTAGAGTCCACAGAGTAAAGGAGGTCACCATGGCACAGAGAGTCCCAGGACCTCTACAAAGCCAACACATAAGGATGGGGCCAGAAGTCATGGAGGGAGTGTTCATCTCAAAGCCTAACACTAATTGGAAGTATAAATGCTGCCTTTCTGCTTTGCTTTGGGTTAGTGAGGCGGACTTGAAAGCAGACAAAACTAAAACCCTGGAGATTTCAAAGTGACTTAGCACAACATAAGAGAAAAAGGGCTTCAGAGCCCCACTATTTTCAAAGAGGTTCAAGAAAGTACAAAGCAGTAACAAGGTAAAAGCACTGTGGGCATCTTCAGGTAGGTGGGAACTTGCTGTTACCAAACCAAAGGACCAACTGTAGAGTTTGCAAGAACTGATAACAGCTCATTGAGAAATGCCAAACATTTGCATGGTACATGCTCAGAAATCTCAGTTCTTTCAACCCAAAGAGCAAAAGATGTTCATAATGTTGACCCCTTGTTCTCCACTTGCTATCAAACTGTGTTCCTGATAGTTTTCACATCCAAAATATAACACAGGGCAAGTAACTCTACCACCCACAAAAACTGGCTTCCAATTAAATAGTAGGAGCCAAGTGACCCTGGTCTGATACCTTTTCCCCAAGTAAGTGCAGATCACTGATGGACTTAGAGCTCAAACAAAGTCACAGTTAAATGCCAACACTTAATGCAAGGAAATCCATGAACATAGGTCTGGAATCAACCCTTTGGCTAATAATGGTTTGAAATCATGAGTTAGTTGCAAATTCATTACTGCCATATAATCATCTTGTAATTTCAAGAACAACCTGTGGAAGCTTGTTGGGTTAAAAGAAGGCTGAGAAGAAAGCCAGTGTGCCAGCTTGCAGTTTTCCCTCTGCAGTTAGCTCACTTCTGAATGTCAACTACTGTGCAAAATTGGAAAAATGATCTCCCAATATTTTTCTCATCTTCATAATGCAGAACCAGAAGTCTAGGATGATTTGCTACCTGGCAAGTGAAAGCCCAAGTGCTCATAATGATCACTAATAATTCAAGTAGGATGAAATCCCAACAAACCTTTTCCCAATTTGAAATTTCACGCACATCGATTACTAGAAAGACTACTTCAAAATTTAAATTTTAATGGGAAAATGACTATGGATACTACCTGATCCTTTTTTTTTTTCTTTAAACCTTACAGTATTAAAGACCAGACTGGTAGGGGAGGGAGTAGAACATAATACTGCTTTAAGGTTTTGGGTTTTTTGTTTACTGCTTTAAGGTTTTAAAAATCAGTCACAAACCTACAGTGTTAAGGAAAACCAACTAGTGCTCAAAAATAATGACCACTGGGATGCTGGGTGGCTCAGTCGTTTAAGCGACTGCCTTCAACTCAGGTCATGATTCTAGGGTCCTGGGATCAAGTCCGGAATTGGGCTCCTCACTCTCCAGGGAGCCTGCTTCTCCCTCTGCCTACTCTGCCTGCTATCCCCCCTGCTTGTGCTCTCTCTCTCTCACTTTCTCTCTGATAAATAAAATCTTTTAGAAAAAAAAAATAATGACCATTTATTAGATTCCACAAAGGGTTATTGTAAAAAAGAAACTTGTAAATGCGTCTGGCCTACTAGGTACTGGAGCTGCAATGAAATATGTAACAAAGAATGAAAAGTATTTAAGTTTTCAGATTTAAAACTAAAATGGCTTCCTGAAGAAGTGGCTCTAGTTATACACGGGAAGAGTTAAAAAGTGGCCTGATGGTGAGAAATGCTTTGCACAGCCTTTAGAAGAAGAGGCAGAAAACCTCAACTATGACAGGCTGGGAACAAGGTGAAGAAAGAAAGGAGTCCTTCAGGAAACAAACAACCAAAAAACCCTGTAAAGATTGGTGATTAATATCAAGGGAGCACTTCCTATAAGCCTGGCCTTCCCCTCTGACTTGGGTTCTAGGAAGAGGCGAGTGAGCAAACAGACACAACAAAAAACGTCCCTAACGTCCATGTCTGGTAAATGGATGAGAACTCAAATCTCACCACCACTTCACCTCGTCTGGCTCCCTCCATTACTTCCTCTTCAGAAGGCACTCTGCGGCTCAGAGATCCCACTCTCCCAAGTGCACACCGAGCCAGAGTGCTCCCAGAGAATGGCTAACACCTAAGTGTTTTCATCAGTGTATTTCGGTAAAAGAAAAAATTCTTAACATCCAGACACTCTTCCAGACACCGAGAAGCTGGATAAAACAAAGTCGGGAGGGGAGAGGAATGCGTTCAACTTAACAAAAACAGTAAAAAAAAAAAAAAAAAAAAAAAAAGGCGGAGTACAATTAAAAATGGTTGCCCATCACTCGCAGCAACGAGAAAAGGTAGCTCTTACCTTTCTACCAAGGCCGAAAGGAAAGTGAACTGCATGCAACTTCTAACCTTTTTTGTTCTGGTTTGTTCCGACTGCAACCCAAGTTTTTAGGTGTACGTACAGCTAGGGGACGGGAGGTTTATTCTGTTTTGTTCTGAAAGGGATCTACTGAGAAAGCGAAAAGGTCCACGTTCTGCTCCCAAGTCCGAAAGCCTTAAAAACGTCTCTCCGAGACGCAGGACCGCACACCGAGCCTAGCCTCCACCAGCGCACAGCAGAACCGGCTCCCTCTCCCTCGGACGAACACCCGAAGACACCAAGCAAGCAGGCGCGTTTCGCAGGGCGAGGATCAGCTCCAGCGGGCTCGCCTGCGGGAAGCAGCTGGCCCGGGACGCCGAGGGAGCGGCTCCGAGGGCCCGGGAGGCCCGCCGCGTCCGCACGGAGCGCGTCCCAGCCGCCGGGAGCCCGCGGGCGCCCCCCGTCCCGGGCCCGCCGAAGCCCCGCGCCCGCCGGGAGCCCCCCGCCCCCTGCCCCGCGCGGGCAGCAGGCCATGGCCGCGAACTTGCCGACCCAGGCCGCAGCCCGGCGGGGCCTGGCTCCGGGTCCGAGCCCCCGCGGCCCCGGCCGGTCGGGAAGGGGCCGCGCCCGGGCCCGCGACCGTTACGGGGCCGCCCCGCGGCCAACGCCCGTCCCGCTCCGCGCTGCGCACTCTCTCACCTTCTTCGGGTCCGGGTTCGCGGCCAGGCGCGCCTGCAGCTTCTCCACAACTTGGAGCGCCGACTCCGCCGCCATCGCTGTCACTGGCGCGGCCTCCTCGCCGGAACTGGGCTCGCGTCGCGTCCTCGGGCCGCAGCTCCGCCCTCCGTGCATCCCCGGCGGAGACGGAAGCGACTGGCCCCTTCCGGGCCTCGGCGGCTGCGGGCGTGGGGCGCGGGAGGAGGGAGGGGGCGGCCGGCTGCAGGCCCCCCCCCCGGGGCCGGGGGGGGGGGGGGTGCCGGAGGGGGGGGGCCGGGTTCTCCGGCGGCCGCTCGCGAGGAGCTGGGACGCGTGGTGCGGGCGCGCCGGCTCCGCGCTAGCCGCCGCCGGGCGCAGCCTCGGTCCTCGGCGCTCGGAGCCCAAGCCGAGCGGACCTCCCCGCGGTCCAGTCAAGACCAAATGCGGCCCCCGCGCCGGACACTGGCTTTATCAGTCCTACCCTCGCCACGCCCTGCCTCCCACCTGTCAGCGGGTCTGGGGTCGGTCCGCGCGCCGGGAGTGGGCCGCGGGGAACCGCAGCGACCACCCGGGCTGAGCGCACGGAGCGCCGGTGGCTGGGCTGTCTTTATCTCACCCTGAGCGCACCCCGATGAGACGAGTTCTGTTGTCCCCATTTTACAGATGAGGAAACAGGCTCGGGAGTCCCAATTAACCTGTATGTTGTCACCCAGCAGGAAAGAGAGGAACTTGGAATTTGAATCTAAATGGTTTAGATCCACTGTGAAGGCCCATCTCGGAATAGGTTGAGATATTGAGGGCCAGAGGGAGAAAGGTATTTGTCAAAAGTCCAACAGCGTAGCTGCGTGAGATAATAGCGAGCCTGTGTCTGTGTGTCTCACTTTCCCCCAGAATAGTGTCGGTACATAGGCGCCAAATAAAAACATCTTGAGTGAACGGATGAATGGCTGTTTCCTTGGAAGCACTAGGGCCTGAATCACACCAGCCCAAGACATCATCCTAGAAGCACTAAATAATACTATAATTACTAATAAAAGAAAAAGGAAACAGTTGAAAACTAAAAATATCAGCATTGATTACATCTGGGTTGATTAGATCAGATTAGATCCTAATCCAATCTCCAGCAGCAACTTGGCAATGTACTTAGCCTAACCTCTCACCCTCTCGCTCAATGAGGGAAAAAGCCCAGAGATTCTTCCGGATCCCAGTTAGGGGCAAAGGAGGGAAGAAATATATATATATATATAGTAGGCACTATATGTATATGTGTATATATATATATATATATATATATATATATAGTTTCTTCAAATGAGCTTTCATTCACTCACTATGCCAAGAAGCCCTCCCGACTGTGTTCCCACCCCTCAGCCTGGCGTCCCCCCCTCTGCAACTGACCCCTTTCAGGGTGTAGTAAACTGATTCTTCTGTTTCTCAAGTGCAGTGACCAACCTGTTCAGTTTTAAATCTCTGCTGCACAACACAATAGAGATGATATAATCAATACTGGATAAAAAGTCCTTACAGGATTAATGACCACCCACTTGGTGCCCTAAGACTCAATCGTGGAGTGTAACAGAAAAGACATCAAATTGGGTGTAAGGAGACTTGGATTCTGGTCCTGGTCCTTGAGTCTCCCTCTTCTCCACAGCAAATGCTTTTACATTTTAAATTCCTTCCATTTTGAAAATGTACCATTGGTGTAATGGAAAACAGGCCGATTCTTGAAGCAGAATTGCTGACTAACCGACCTGGCATATACTCGGGGCACATGGAACATTTTGCACATGTTACCTAGGGAGATCTCAACAACCAGACTGAAAAGAAACAATGCATGCTGCTAGGGATGACTGGGGAGGGTGCATCCCATTCCTCTGCCCCGTCTGTGTCAGCCCAGGCCAGGCTTACCTGCAAAGTAAAGAACTCTTACGATTGAATATATGAATACTTCTCTGATTACTGAATTATGTGTCATTCTGATTAAAGGAAAGTTTTGAACCCGTCCTAAAAATGGTATTCTGCATATGTTCACTAAGGATTACCATTGCAATCCTTGGTTTACACAGGGTGTTGAACACCAGAATGAGTTCCCTAAAGTCAGAGGCTATTTTGTCCATCTTAGATTAGCAACACTAACACACAGTGACATTCCATGAAGGTTTGTTGAAAATTGAAGTAATTATTATCAAACTAAGGCTAACCCAGATTATCATCTGAAAACTTTCGGGGGACTCCCTAGCTCTCTTACCTACACTATAGAGCTCCTGAAAGGAATTAAAAGACCCATCTTATTCTGCCCAGAAGGCAATTTAAGGCTATACTGTGGGATAACGATAGGAATCTTCTGCTAGGCACACTTTGAGTTTTTGCAAGTATGGTCTACTTTCATAATGAAAATAGATTTTTTAAAGGTTTTTAATTATTTATTTGACAGACGGAGATCACAAGTAGGCAGAGAGGCAGGCAGAGAGAGAGGAAGGGAAGCAGGCTCCTTGCCGAGCAGAGAGCCTGATGCTGGACTCGATCCCAGGATCCTGGGATCATGACCTGAGCCAAAAGCAGAGGCTTTAACCCACTGAGCCACCCAGGCGCCCCGAAAATAGATTTTTTTAAAGAGCTTATTATTTGGGGGGCGCCTGGGTGGGTCAGTGGGTTAAGGCCTCTGCCTTCGTTTGGTTCATGATCCCTGAGTCCCAGGGTCGAGCCCCGAATCAGGCTCTCTGCTCGGCAGGGAGACTGCTTCCTCCACTCTCTCTGCCTGCTTCCTCCTCTCTCTGCCTGCCTCCACTCCTCCTCTCTCTGCCTTCCTCCTCTCTCTGCCTGCCTCCACTCTTCTCTGCCTACTTGTGATCTCTGTCTGTCAAATGAATAAGTGAAATCTTAAAAAAAAGATTTTATTATTTTTAAGTCATCTGTACACTCATCGTGGGGCTCGAACTTACAACCCCAATATCCAGAGTCATATATGCAGTACCAACTGAGCCAGCCAGGCGCCCCTATCATGAAAATAACTTAAAGGTATTTTAATTTTGGAAAAGAGCAATTTCAGGCTGACTGGTACTTGAGTCATTTAAAACTTTGAAAAACAAACAAACACACACACGAACAAAAACAACTAACCATCTTGTCCTCAACAGTGGAGAGGAGTCCCTGCCTTTCATGGAACAGTTAGGGGAGGTTCCCTGGGCTGAACCACGTGTTGAGGGAGGACGACTGATGGATGGAGGGCCTCCCTCTTGGACCTCTCCTGGTCTGGGTCCTGCCACTCTATCTTATCAGGGAAGCAGCATCTGAGGTTGGTTGGATGGTGAGTGTCAAGGATGGAGGGTTGGGGCTCGGTGACAACCTGAGCCCCAGTCCCCAACTCTAGAACTGGTAACAGTGGCTCCTGGTCAGTTTCCCTACACTGGTTGAGACTGTTTCCTCCTACTTTATATATTTCTTGTGAAGCTTATTAATATGTTATGTTAAGCAACTGGTATACAGTAGGGTTTTTTTTCACCCTTTTTTTAAAGCAGCAATTATTGGGGGAAATTCATTGCTTTGGTTAAGAGAATAGTGTGTTCTGCTGTAAAGGAGAATATAAAACCATCCTTCTGGGCAGTTTCATTCTGCACAGCTGTAGCCACTGTTTTCTTCCCCAATGGCTCATTTTTTTCTGAATCGACTACATCCATCTTTGCTCCACATCCTTCAAACATGCTCAGTTGGTTATCTACTTAGGGATGGCATCTTTCTTGGTTTCACAGGCTGGATTTGCCTTCCTCAAATACAGCAATGCAAGCGGAAAGGGCCCCCTCCAGGAAATGGGGATTCCAAATCCACACCTCTCACAGACTGCCTTGGTGGATTAAACTTTCCACTAACAATGTAAGAATAGCAGGCCCAGAAACTTTCTGAGGCCCTCTGTCTACAGAGGGCTGAGCAGCATTCTGTAATGGCCTCGGAGAGCAGTCCGCGGAGACTCTGTATTTCCCAGGAAAAGACACTCCCCTAAAAACGTTAAAGTAACATGTATATACTTCGATATTTTTATACAGTATGAATTTATATAAACTGTATCTAGGTAGTAACCTAAATGCCTCTTAACTCTTGATATTTGTTAGAGCATTTATCACAACTTGAAATTACCTAATTTAGTGCTTCATGTTTTTATAATCTCTTCCCATTGGATAAGTTCCATGAGGCATTGCTGTGGCTGAAACAGTACTTAGAGCACAGTAGGCACTCAGTGAATACTAACAGAGCGGCATGCAAGTTCTACCTCCCAGCACCACCGTCTTGTAGATTAAGTCAGATTGTGTATGAACATACCTGGCAGAGAGCTATCAACCAATAATGTCATCTTTATTAATCTTCACTGTATATTTCACAGATGAGGACGTTAGTGCTTAGGAAATATAAGTGCGCCTGTGCCCTCAGCCCCCAGAACTCAGAATGTGGTTGCAGTCCTTGCTGAAAATGCCCTTGGAAGGAAGTTGTTCAAAAACATGTACACCAGGGGCGCCTGGGTGGCTCAGCGGGTTAAAGCCTCTGCCTTCAGCTCAGGTCATGATCTCAGGGTCCTGGGATTGAGCCCCGCATAGGGCTCTCTGCTGGGCGGGGAGCCTGCTTCCTCCTCTCTCTCTGCCTGCTTGTGATCTCTGTCCGTCAAATTAAAAAAAAACAAAAACACACACAAAAACCATGTACACCAAAGGCAGTGAGCCCGGAACTGCCAGGGCCGGACACTACAGAGAGAAAGGGGAGGAGGGCAGGCGGTGAGGAAGGAGATATACTGATTGGATTAAGTCTGGATTGACTAAATTACAAATAAATCAAACCCACCGGGTTAAGTAGAGATTAAGAAGGCAGAGCCATGGCAGGGTGGGGCTGGAAGATCTGAGCCTTACTTTCTAGGTGGCTGGGCCCAGCTCTGTGTTACTCTTACACCTGTCATCTCTCCACCTGCCAGCACTCTTGTGAGGCTTTTTAAGGAGGGAGAAGGCAAGGCTCTAAGAAGTTGGGCAACTAGCTCAAACGTGGTAAATGACAAACCCCAAGTGGGCTCTGCTTAGCTCCAAAGCCTACCCTGGCCTGCCCACGTGTCTGAATACCTAATGCTGGTCACCTCTCCTCCATCCCTGACTCACTCCCTGCCCCTGGCCAGCCCTGGTTCCTTATCAGTTAACTGAGGAGAGCTGATCAAAGTGACAGCAATGATGATGATAATAATCCAAATTCTTGGCACTTTCGATATGCCAGGAATTATGCTAAACAACTTGCATGAACTGTCAACTTTATCCTTATTCCTACAACAGATCTCATGCACTCTCCATTTCACAGATGAGAAAACTAAGGATTTAGACCTACGAAAGGTCACAGAACGTGTAAGCAGCACTGTCAGGCATCAAAGCCATGTCTGTCCGGCAACAAGGCTCAAGCTCTTTGACCTCACTGCCCGTTGCCAGAGAAGCCCCCTGGGAAGACACGATCCAACTGACACCCTTCATTCATTCAATCCATCATTCATTCAATCAATCAATTTAGATTTGGTAAGTATGCTGGAGTGGAATGGAAAGGAGAAGATGAATTTGATGAGGAAGGCAGATTAGGAAAGGTCTTAGAGGCCATGGCAAGGAATTTGTATTTTACTGTAACCTTTCGTGGATTCTAGGTAGGAGGGTGATAAAATCTATAAATTAAGTATTTTGACATTGTAGACAATGTACCAAGAGTTAAGGACTACAATTAATCTTATATTGTCCTTTAAAACAAACTCGTCAATCCCTTTTATTTTTTTTTAAGATTTTATTTATTTATTTGACAGACAGAGATGACAGGTAGGCAGAGAGGCAGGCAGAGAGGAAGGGAAACAGGCTCCCTGCAGAGCAGAGAGCCCGATGTGGGGCTCGATCCCAGGACCCTGGGATCATGACCTGAGCCAAAGGCAGAGGCTTTAACCCACTGAGCCACCCAGGCGCCCCTCGTCAATCCCTTTTAAAAGTCACTCAAAAAAATAAATAAAAGTCACTGGATTGGGGCATCTGGGTGGCTCAGTGGGTTAAGCATCGGCCTTTGGCTCAGGTCATGATCCCCGGGGCCTGAGATCAAGATCGAGCCCCACATCAGGCTCCCTGTTCAGCGGAGTGTCTCCTTCTCCCTCTCCCTTTGCCTGCTATTCCCCCTGCTTATGGTCTCTCTCTCTCTCTGCCAAATAAATAAATAAAATCTTTAGGGGAAAAAAGCCACTCAATCAGAGACCTTATCTAGTCACCCTATATAAAATAGCGCATGCACACACGCACACACACATCTATCACTGTTTTCAAAAAACTTACATCCACCTGGTATATTTGTATATAGTGTTTCTCTTTCTCTACCCTTAGAATATAAGTTCCATAAAAGCAGGGACTTGTGTTCACTGCTTTACTCATTCCCACCTAGAATAGTGCCTGGCACACAGCAGTCAATAAATATTGACTGAAAAAGTAAGAAAGGTACATTATACCTCCCCCAAAATACAGTCTACATTTGTCCATGCTTGTTCATCTCCTCAATGCTGTATGAATGTTGGTTTCTATTCTCACCACTCTACTGGAAACAACTTTTCTAAGGTCACCAGTAAAATCCCAGTTGCAAGCTGTTTTTATGGTGGCAGACCTCTCTGCTACATACAGCTGATATCAGGGATTTCTCCCCTCTGGGAAACTCCAGGCTATGGGCTCCCATGACACTTCTCTCTCCCGATTCTGTTCCTTCTCTGTGTCTCCTTAATGGTTTCCTTTTCCACCACTTCTGTCCCTTAAATGACGTAGTTCCTCTGGGTGTAGTACTGGGTCTGCTACTTTTTTGATACTATAGTCTGGGTGTTCTCAACCTCTCTCATGGTTTCTACCACTCTCTATAGGCTAGTTACTCTCAAATCTATAGGTTTAGTCCCAAACTTTAGAGTGCCCGGATGGAGTTCTGAATTTGTTGGGTTGGGCATTTCCTCCTGGATGTCCCCCCACAACCCCCAAGGCCCTATGACTCAACAGATTCAAGATGGAACTTGCCATCTTCTCCTTAAACCTCCCCTCCTCACCCTTCTCCTCTTAGGAGCTCTTGAGGCAGAGATGACTAAGAACACCGTTGCCCCCTGGAAACTCCAACAGTCCTCTGCAGGGGAGGGCAAAGGCCTGTTCTCAGGCTGGGAGGATTTGTAGCAAAGCACAGCCACTCTAGCTCCTCTACCAGAGGGCTTAAACTGTCAGCTTCCAGGACTGTCTGTACCCAATAGCTCTGTTCCAAAACCTCACCTTCCTGTTTGTTGGGTATCTCAACTGCAAGATGTGCAGAAGTGACCTTATCCACCCCCCCCACCTTCTAAATTTGTGTTTCACCACATCTATAGCTGGAACCACCATCTATCCTCAGCCTTCCAGGCTAGACATTTGAAAGCCATTCTTGATTCCCCTTTTCTCTTCTACCACATCTCATTAAACACAATGATTTTCATTCCCAAATATTTCTCGATTCCATCCTCTCCTCAAAATCCCTGCCATGATCTTTCTTGGGCTTTTAAATGATGTCCACTCTCTCAGACTTTCCAGCGGCAAACTTCTCTAACAATTGTAGAGACCTCTCTTGGGGGGACAACTTTTAGGCAGACCATGGCGGGCAAGAGGATCTAGCAAGAGTTTTGTTTTCAGAGCTTCATTTTCTGTCAAATGATTTATATTTTTTCCACCTTGACATAAAGTTTCCTTTTTTTCTTTTTAAAGATTTTATTTATTTATTTATTTGAGAGAGACAGGATGAGGAGGGGGAGGGAGAGAGAGAAGCAGACTCCCCACTGAGCAGGGAGCCCAATGTGGGGCTCGATCCCAGGACTCTGCTTGCCTTTGTTCTGTTCACACCACATTATTTCTTTTCTCTGTGCCTTTGCCTGAGCCAGTCCCTCCACTTGTACACCCACACACTCTTAAGACTCAGACCACCACCTTCAGGAAACCTCCCTGCCATCTGTCCCCCAAGGCTGGTGTGGTGCTCCTCGTCAGTCCTTCCCTAACAGTCAGCTTCTGTCTACATGTCTGCATCAGTCTCTCCTGCTAGCCTGTGAACTTCTTTAGGGCAAGAACTGGGGTTTTTTGTTTTTGTTTTTTGTTTGTTTTTTTTAGTGAGCCCAAAAGCCTCTCCCTGACACACAACAGACCCTCAACTAAGTGAGGGAATGAATGAATATGGACCAGGAAGAGAGGTCTCACTGCGCTGGAAGGCCCAAGGAGGCTTCAGAGAGGGATCATTTAATCTACTCTTGAAGGATGAGACCGTAGATATTTGCCAGGGGGAGAAGTGAGTGGAAGAACACTCCTGGAGAGATAACAGCAGGTATAAAGGCACTGGGGTTCTGACAGAATCTGCAGTAGTGGAGGAAATGGAAGCATGGCTTGCGTGGAGGGTAAATGAAGGAGAGCCAAGGGAAAAGGCAGTGCTCACGGTGTATTTCCCCTTTGCCTCAATCTTGGCCAAGACACCCTGAAATTGATAAACACATCCACGGCTACTTCCAGTGGTATTGTGAGAGGGCCTATTCTTCTACCTTAAAAACAGAGAGGGCCTATTCTTCTACCTTAAAAACAGAAAGCAGGTCATCTGAGCACAGGTGCAAAACCAGCCACACAGAACACAGAGCCACCATGTTCAAACCAGCATGACCTCCAGCCATACAGAACCACTGTGTTCAAACCAGCGTGACCGCCCTGCAGCCCTCAAGGAACTTACTCTCTAGAGAAGTTGTGTAACCAAGAATCAGAGAAACTGCCACCACAGAGACCAGGCTTGATCAGCAAATCAAATACTGGAAGACCACTCAGGGGAACAGAGATGCCTAAGACAGGTTGTATGGCTCAGAGTCACCCATGGGCCTAGATTCCTCCCTATAACCTGGAATGAGGGAACGCTAGTTACAGTAACAACAATGGCAAAAATCAAATGGGAGACATAGCATTATTATTATTTTTTAAAGATTTATTTTTTTATTTGACAGACAGAGATCACAAGTAGGCAGAGAGGCAGGCAGAGAGAGAGGGAGGAAGCAGGCTCCCTGCTGAGCAGAGAGCCCGGCTCGGGGCTCGATCCCAGGACCCTGGGATCATGACCCGAGCTGAAGGCAGAGGCTTTAAACCCACTGAGTCGCCCAGGCGCCCCGAGACACAGTATTACCATAAGTGAATGCTTTATATGCTTTCTCTTTTGTTGTTGTTTTGTTTTCTCATTCAAAGGACAGCCTCATGAGTCAGGTTATTACTGTCCCCATTTTACAGAAAAAGAAACTGAGGCTTGGTGAGTTAACAGAAACCCCTGGCAATGGAACCCAGGTCTCTGGCTGTGAAAACAATGTCTTTTCTACTTCACCACAGAAAAGGCTTCACTCTGTGCCTGAGCAATGAAGGAGGGAGGACCCTCTATGTCGTGGGGAAAGGGGCACATTCAGTTCCGGGTATTAATGGGATACACCAACTCCCTAGGGAGCACTCACCTCTCAGCCTTATTATCCTCAGGCTCCTGTTAGGATAGTTTCGATGCTGATGATTATCAGAGATCCAATCTTGTCTTCTCTCAAGAGCCAATACTCCTTTCAAAAGATAATTCCCTAATCACCCAGAAGAATCACAGTTCCCTTAAGGCCGGCTAGTTCCTCTTTTTACTTTCTGGTCTTAATGTGGCAAGACACAGATAAATCTTTCTCAGTCTGTTTTCTCCTCAAAGCAGGGGAGTTACAATTGCTGAATAAGTTGATATCTATATCAGTAATACTTGTGTCAAGAACAGCAAAATAAATAAAGAAATATCATGCTCTTGAAATAGCCCTTCAGGGCCCCTGGGTGGCTCAGTCCATTAGGCAGCTGCCTTTGGCTCGGGTCATGATCCCAGGGTCCTAGGATCAAGTCCCGCATCAGGCTCCTTGCTCAGCAGGGAGCCTGCTTCTCCCTCTGCCTGCCACTCCTGCTTGTGATCTCTTACTCTCTCCCCGACAAATAAATAAAATCTTAAAAAACAAACAAACAAAGAAATAGCATTTGATTCATTCAACTCTTTAGTGAGCCTCTACTCTGGGGCAGGCACTGTGTTTGGTGCTGGGCGTCCTAAGATGGGCAGACAGACCCCAACCTACACAAGGAGTCCAGTCTAGTAGGTGTGATGTTATTCAAAAGAAAAATTCCATTAGGGAAGCTCTGAATCTATCAGCAGCTAGAGGACGAGCCAAAGACTCGAAACAAAAATTCTATTGAGGAAGAAGAAACACCTACAGATACGTAAAAAAGATGATCAATCTTAGCAGTAATCCGGGAAATGCACATTAAAGCCACAATGAAATGCCATTTCAAGCGGAGTCAGTACCTGATGGGAACAGTAGGCTGGCAGACCTGAGGTGATGGGACGGTGAATATGAGCAGGCAGTGAAGGAGCACGGGGAGAGCAGGCACTCAGTCAGTATTTTGCTGACCCCAACACAGGAAAGCTAGAGTGGAGACGGCAAACGGGTAGCTCGAGGGCTATGTACAACTGGCCACCATGTTTTGTTTGCCCTCACTGAGTTTACAACATCAACCTTTGCCAAAAGGAAAAATCAGAAAATTTCACAACTTCTCTTCAAAAATGGTCAAATCTGGCAGGTCTTGGGCTAGTCTCCACCAGACATGTGCCGGAGCTGAGTATTGGCAGAAGCCTGCCTTCTCACCGCATCCCCACTAGTCCCCCAGCCTCTGGCACTGGAGCCCCTTGGGCCCACTTCAGTTACTTCGAGCTCTGAAAGCACTGAAGTGTGCTCCCCCTTGACTGGAGATTTTTTTTTTTTAAAGATTTTATTTTTTTATTTATTTGTCAGAGAGAGAGAACGAGCACAGGCAGACAGAGAGGCAGGCAGAGGCAGAGGGAGAAGCAGGCTCCCTGCCGAGCAAGGAGCCCGATGTGGGACTCGATCCCAGGACGCTGGGATCATGACCTGAGCCGAAGGCAGCCGCTTAACCAACTGAGCCACCCAGGCGTCCCTTGACTGGAGATTTAATGGATCCACTCTCGGGGACAGAATCCAGAGACTGGGATTACCAATTCTGCAACAGAGCCAGGAATTGGAGCCAGAGACAACTTCTTCAGCAAGATATTTACATACATTACCCCAAATCCTTATAACCTTGCGGGAAACCAAGGCTCAGAGAAGTGAAGAAACTTTCTCAACGAATGGCAAAGCTGGAATGCAAACTCAGGAATCTGATGTGGCAAACTTATAGGCTTTAAACACTGTTAGGAGTTGTGCACGAGTTACATCATTTAATTCTCACTTCAACTCTGTAAGATGGGGACAATCATGATCTTCATTTGACTTAAGAGAAAATGAAGCCACAGAAGGGCAATGCCTTGTCAAAGGTCACATAGCTAGTAAGAAGAACGGGGGCTGAGCCACATGGCCTCCCTGTAGAGCCCGAGTCTCAGGGCAACATGAACAGGTTTCTGGAGCTTTGGGGGATCAAGTCCCTGCCTCCCGAGTCTCACCAGTTCAAGCTTCGGGATCACCACTGTTTACAGGTCAGTGCCTCCCTTTCAAGACAGAAACACTTTGTGTTTGCCTTTAATACTAAAAGGGGACACCGCATACCAACCTGCAGCGGGCTGTCTGCCATAACAACACATCACAGAGCACTTTCCATATTGGCATCGGTCCATCTCAATGGACATACTGTAAATTATTTAACTTAGCTCCTTATAAGCACCGAGGTTGTCTCCCGTTTCTTCTTATTTTATTAAATGATGTAGTAAACACCCCGTTCACCTAAATCTGTGTACACTTGAACATTTATTTCTGTAGGATAATTCTGAGTAGAATTACGGGGTAAAGGTCATGCCTATATAAGATTTTGGTAGATGTTGTCAAGTTTCCCTCCAGAAAGGCTATCGACGTACATTCATTCCCACCAACAACGTATGAGCCTGCTTCCCACGCTCTTGTCTCCACCGGGCATAGCTCTCCGTTGCTTTCTCTGCACCACACTCAAGCTGCCTCCCTACAGCTGCCTTGTCATTTTTGTAATCAGTTCAGTTTCACCAGTGTGATTACAACTATAAAAGGAGCAAAACAGAATCATCTATGTGTAGTGAAACGGGGGGGG
>ML105968.1:0-11118 GCA_003697995.1 Taxidea taxus jeffersonii | reverse complement strand
TTTTTTTTTTTTTAAGATTTTATTTATGGGGCATCTGGGTGGCTCAGTCGGTTAAGTGTCTGCCTTCGGCTCAGGTCATGATCCCAGGGTCTGGGGACCGAGCCCCATATCTGGCTCCCTGCTTGGTGGGGAGCCTGCCTCTCCCTCCCCCTCTGCCGCTCCCCCTGCTTGTGCACTCTCACTCACTTTCTCAAATAAACAAAATAAAATATATATAAAAAAGATTTTACTTATTTATTTGTCAGAGAGCACAGAAACAGAGGGAGTGGCAGGCAGAGGGAGAAGCAGACTCCCTGCTGAGCAAGGAGCCCCATTTGGGACTCGATCAGACTCTGGGATCATGAGCTGAGCCAAAGGCAGACACTTAACTGACTGAGCCACCCAGGCAGCGCTCAGCAAATATTTATTCAGCACCTGTCATATACCAGAGAATCTGCTGGCACAGACGCTAATTGAAGAAGAGTAACATTTAGGCCTATGGTTTATCAAGGGCTATCCAGCTCTTAGTATTCTGAGCCTTATTTCTGCCTCCTCTTACCTCCCACTCTGTTCTATGATCATGACCTGAAACTTGCCCTTTTGCGGCCTATGAACATGCCATTGTCTCAACCCAAATTCTACCCCTCAGCCTCCTGGCCTAGTTAAGACTCAGCTTGAGAACCACTTTCTCTGAAAAGGCTTGACCTAACCCCAGCCCTGGATCTGCCCTGATGACCATCACACTTGCCACTGTAGCTACTGTCATCATTGTCCATTTCGTTGTCTGGTGCCCTCACTAGCCTGTGCGCTCCCTGGGGACAGGGAGAGTGACTAAACCATCTCCCCATCCCCAGTGGAGGTGCCAACTGTTGGGTCTGTATAAGAGGTACTCACACGGGGCAATAAATGGTATAAGCAAGGGATGAGCAGAATGGAAATGAGTCAGAGAACTGCAGCCTCAGAAGCTTTGTGAAGCCAAATTTGGGATGGGAGTTTCAAAAACAGGCAGCGCTGTGACCACCAGGGAGGCAGAGAAATAAACACAGTAGTACAACTGAGAAAAACAGGTGCACCTGGGTGGCTCAGTCGGTTAAGCATCTGCCTTTGGCTCAGGTCGATTCCAGGGTCCTGGAATTGAGAGCTCCCCGATCAGTGGGGAGTCCGCTTCTCCCTCTCCCACTCCCCTTGCTCATGCTCTCTCTAATAAATAGTTCAAAAAAAAAAAAAAAAAACTGAATAGAACAGTGGTAGCAACTTGTTCTCTTCCTTCTTGTACGGTGAAGTCTGTGTTCTAACTCGTACACTTATCATGTGACTTTGGTTAGGTCTCCCCTACTATATACAGTGCTGGTGGCAGGAGTACAAACGGAGACCCATAGTCCATATGTCCAAAGAGCTAAAAATTATAAACTAACAAACCATTACATATAGCTTCTTTTCTATTCTCCTACTCTAATACATTCACCTTCATAATGACCTGGAAGGCTAGTTTTAAATTTGGACTTCTCAGAGTTGTTGGGATTATGGTGGCGCAATGAAAATTAGTCCCTAACCTAGCCACCTCTCTTCCCACCCGTGGTAGGCAGGATAATGTTCGCTTTGCCCAAGATATCCACAGCCAAAGCCCTGAAGACTATGAATCTGTTATTTCACACAGCAAAGGGGAATTAAGATTGCTAATCACCCGACCTGGAGAGAGGGAGATGATCCTGGATTATCCGGGTGGGCCCAATGCCATCACAAGGATCCTAACAAGGGAGAGAGGGAGGCAAAAGAAATCAGCAGAAGATGTGATACACAGGCAGAGGCTGGAGTGATGAGATTACTACTGACTTTGAGGAAAAGGGCCACAAGCCAAAACACAGAGGTGGCCTCTAGACACTGGAAAAGGCAAGTAAACAGATTCTTCTATAGAGCCTCCGGGAAGGGGTAGAGCTCTGCCAGCACCTGGATGACAGCCCACTGAGCCCCACTTCAGACTTCTGACCCCCAGAAATGTGGATACATCTGTGATAATTTTTTACAGTAGCACGGAGACTAGTACACTGCCCGAGGCTCTGCCCTGCATGAGGGCCTCAGGCTCACCTGTGGGGCCATTTCAGCCACAAAACCAGGCACACTCCCCCAAACAATTGCCTCTTTGATACCCCTTGGGCCTGGGGGTACACATACTAGTGTTCTTGGGAGGAGAGACACACAGAAGAGACTCTGGAAGAGGGCTGAGGCTATTTGAGCAAGGAAAGGTGGGGTTTTGGCACTTAGAGTATCGTCTGGAAGAGGTATGGGCTCTGGGTTGGTACAATTTCTGGGCCACTTGGCTTTCTCACCCTGTAGGGAGGTACACAACTCCTAAAGGAGGTCCAGGGAAGGACCCTGTAATGCACAGAGCCCAAGATCTCACACAGCACTGTCATGGGTCAAATGGCTTTGCCTCCCCAAGCCTCATCTATAAAGCCAACCATTCAGATCATTACTGAGTACCTCCTCTGTGCCACATGTTATGCTTAGTGACAGGTGAATGGTAGGTAAAGCAGCTAGCCCATACGGAGTAATCCCTTGATAACATTAACTTGCTTCCCTTCCTGCTTAATCTCAACTGAGTCAGTGGGCTTGCAAATTAGAAATAGAAACCCCTTGCTCAAACTTTTCGGGGGACTTCATCTGCTCCTGGGAGGAACCTAAAATCCTTTGCAAGGCCCTGCAAACCCAATCTGCCCTCCCCACTCCACCTCCTCCTGTGCTCCCCTGCACAGACCTGGAGAGTCCCCAACTGCACCAAGGGCCTTCCCTGCTCCTGGCCTTCCCTTGCTGTTCCTTCTGTCTGCAAGGCTGTGTCCTCCACACATACCCACCCCTCTACCACCAACCTAACTTTCAGGGCTTAGTTTAAATACTATTCTCTTGAGGAGGCCCTTCTGTTTCCCCAACCCCACTAACTAGAGCAGCTTTACCTGCTATCTTCCCTTCCAGCTCCAGGGAGCCCTCTCTGGCCCTTACTTACCATGATGACCATCGTATGACCATCTGGGTGACTTTTTTTGGTTAAAGAAGATGAATCTACTTTTGTAACTTTTCATTTTTTTCAAGACAGGGTCCCAAATGTATTACTTTTTCTTACTGTGGCAAAATAGACACAACATAAAATTAACCATTTTTGCCATTTTTAAGGGTCCAGTTCAGTGGCATTAAGTACACTCATTGTCAAGGGACCAGCACCTCTAGCCATCTCTAGGACTTTTCCACCATCCCAAACTGAAACTCAACACCCATTAGACAGTAACTCCCCATTGTCTCCTCCCCTCAGTTCCTGGGGACCACTGTCCTACTGTCTCTGTGAATCTGACTAGGGACCTCATATACAAAGTCATACAATCCTTTTCCTTTTGTCACCAGCTTATTTCACTTGGCGCAATTCCTTCAACGTTCCTCCAACTTGTAACGTGTCATAATTTCAGTTTATTTTATTTTATTTTCTCGCTCCCCCTTAAGGCTGAATACTGTTCTGTCGCTGCGGATGTGCGGCATGTGTTTATATACTCATCCATCGATGGGTACTTGGGCTGCTTCCAAGTTAACGATTGCGGATAGTGCTGCCACGAACACGGGCATGAAGAGTTCTGCTCCCTTGCTTTCAGTTTTTCTGTGTCTATGTCTGGAAGTGGAATTGCTGGATCAAATGGTAATTCTATGATTAATATAGATTGTTTTTTATCCATTCTTCTACACTCTCCCGGCTCCCTTCCTCCACCACAGCCTTTAGCTCCGTGAGGGGAGGAACCACGTCTGTCTTCTGGGACCAGCACAAGCCGGTGCTTCAATCAGTGTTTGTTCAGTGAATGAACAAAAGGCAACTTAGCTGATTTGGGGGAAGGGGAAGCCTGAAGCAGATGGAAACAGAAGATAAGGGGCAGCGGTCCCTGACAGGTTTTCTGTCCCAGAGGGCGCCACACCAAGGAGGGTGCCCACAAAGGGGTCCATTTTGTTCCAGTTTGTTTGTTTGTTTGAAGTTGCCATGCCTTTTTGTGGGGCTCACCCTCCCTCTGGTCTTATACTTAAGGCTTTTGGAAGGAATCATATAAAAGGGAGTCCAAGTATCTTTGCCTCTCTTTTCTTCTTGAGGCAACAGGGCATAATGTGAAAGCTGTTTTGAGTCAGAGGAACGTGGTTAGAATTCAAGCTCCCCCACCTCCCTGGTAGTGACTCTGAGCCTGTCTTTCGTCATCTGTAAAATGGGAATATTATACAATTCACAGTGCAATTTTAAAGATTATCTCAAATATGTAAATGGCCTGGAACAAAGGAGATACTGTCAATGCTGGTTCTCCCTTATCTCCTTTTCTAAGCACACACATCTTGTGTGCTCAGCTGGCCGGCATGATAAGCCCTATTTGAAAGCCTTTATGATTCTGATCACCATGAGGCAACTTCTAAAACTGAGACCAAAGGAACGTAGGATGCGCCCTGCTGGACTTTGCATGGCACTTTCTCATTTAAGCCTGGCAGGAAACAGATGGAGAGCTGGAGGAGCTGCCTCAGGTTACAAAGCCTGCATATGGCAGTGGGCTATAATGAAAAGCATTCAAAAGATCTGGGTTCAAATTCTGACTCTGCCCTTCATTCGTGTTGTGATTTTAGGCAAGATAAAGTAAATGAGACCCGGCTCAGAAATGATCATTACTGAGGCATATGACTTCCAGTCATTTGTCCTACAACGTATGGTATTTTGCTTCTTTGAGAGACAGGAAGGAAAAAGTGAATACACAGGGGGAAAGGACAGCAAGTTCTACTCAAAGTATGTTTGGAAGACCAGCAGCATGAGCATCACCTGTGAAATGCAAATTCTCAACACCACCACAAAGCTACTGAATCAGAATCCTTGGGAAGTTTGGGGATCCATGTTTTCATAAGCTTTAGGAAATTTGCAACTAATGGTGTGAGAGTTGCTTTGCTACGCACAACGTATAAATGAATTCATTTTGTATCCTGGTAACTCCCAACTTTATACTTACTTCCTCCACTTGTAACTGCTTATCTGATATCTTCATAGAGACATCTCAAATATAATGTGTCTAAAACCGAACTCTTGATTTCTCTCTTCACACCTGTTCCTTTTGTAGGCCTTCCCCACTGGGAACCGGCTCGGCAGTCACCCAGCTGTTTAAACCAAGAACCTAGGTGCCAATCTTGATGTCATCCTCTCCAGGGCCCCTTTATCCAATCTGATTCATCAACAAAGCCTGTCAATCATCTTCAGGTAGATGCAGAATGAAACTTCCAGAATCCTTCCCTGCTCACCATGGCTGCACCACTACCAAGCTGAAGTCACTCACACTCACTGAAGGGTCTCCAATCCATCCTCTGCCCTCAGAGCCTGTGGTCCTCACTGCTAATCTTGGAAAAACATGCACGATGATGTTGGCTCAATCTAGAGACCCTGAGATCCTGACCTGAGCCGAAATCTAGAGTCGGACACTTAACCAACTCAATCACCCAATCGCACTGCTCTCTACTTTTTTTTTTTGACAGAGAGAGAGAGATCACAAGTGGGCAGAGAGGCTGGCAGAGAGAGCGGGGTAAGCAGGCTCCCTGCTGAGCAGAGAGCCCGATGTGGGGCTTGATCCCAGGATCCTGAGATCATGACCTGAGCCCAAGGCACAGGCTTAACCCACTGAGCCACCCAGGCGCCCCTCTACTATTTTTTAATCGAAAAATTTATGGAGATAATTGCAGACTCACACACAGTCATAAGAAAATAATAGAGATCCCTTGTATATTTAGCCCAGCTTTCCCCAGTGGTAATGGTTTGCAAAATTATAGTATAACATCACATCAGGATTCTAACATTGATACAATCTACCCATCTTCCTCATTTCTATCAAACTTATTTGTATGTGTATGACTTTTACTTTTTGCAACTCTGTAAGTCTAAAATTATTCCAAAATAAAAAGTTAAAGGGGTGCCCGGCAGACTCAGACAGAGGAGCATGCAGCTCTTGGTCTCGGGTTGTGAGTTCAAGGCCCCCCTTGGGGGGGGGGGAGCTTGCTAAAACAAATAAACGTAAAACAATAATAAAAAGTTAAAGAAAAAAGGTAGTTGATAACATGCCACAGCAGAGGTACCTACATCAGACCTCTTCAATCCCCTTTCCAGACTCACCCTCCGACACCCTTCCACCACAGAACAAATCGAAAGTCTCGTCTTTCCTATTTTTTTAAAGATTTTATTTATTTACTTGACAGACAGCACAAGCAGGAGGAGCGGCAGGCGGAGGCAGAGGCCGAGGGAGTAGTAGGTTCCCTGCTGAGCAGGGAGCCTGACATAGTGCTCAATCCCAGGATCCCGGGATCATGACCTGAGCAGAAGGCAGACGCTTAACTAAGTCACCCGGCGCCCTCTGAAGTCTTCTCAACCACAGCCTCTTTTCCTTCCATTCTCTCACTCTCTGGCTGTTTGTCAAAGCAGCCAAGTCCTTTCTCATGTCAAGGTCTTGGCTAGCTACCCAGTCAAGAATTAGCGCTGCCCTCGGATATTCACTAGGCTGCCTCCTTCACGTCCTTCCTCCGCTGGAACTTCCCTAACTTCCAAACACCTTCCACCATTCTCTACCGAGTTACCTTTCATACCACTTCATTGTTGTGTGGTGTTATACATTGGTTTACTAAATGTAAGCTCCACAAGAGTATGTATACCCGGCGATTAAACAGTGCCTGAAACATGGCAGCCTTTGACAAACATTTGTGAGATGAGTAACGAGACTGATGCTATCTGTTCCGTTCTATTTGATTGAATTCGGTTCTAAACAAAGGCTATTTAGAAGTTGCTGATGCAGGGCGCCTGGGTGGCTCAGTCTGTTAACTGTCTGCCTTTGGCTCAGGTCATGATCTGGGGGTTCTGGGATGGAGCCCTGCATAAGGCTCCCTGCTCAGCAGGGAGTCTGCCTCTCCCTCTCCCCTCTGCCCCTCCCCCGTGCTCGTGTGTGCCCGTTCTCTCAAATACACACATACGTACAATCTTTAAAAAATGTTTACCTTAAAAAAAAAGTTGCTGATGCTTGTTGTGGACCTACTATATGGCAGACACTGTACAATAATGATCTTATTTAGTTCTCAATGATCTTGTGCAATAGTATCTTCTCCATTTTTCGGACAAGGAAACTGAAGCTCAAAGAGGTCAATGCATAAGCTCAAGTTCAACAGTACATGGCAAGTCTGAATTTAAGGTCCCTTTATCTTAGTTCTAACCGCTATTGCAGCCTAGTAGGAGTCAGTTTGGCAGAACCCACCAGTCCATACAATTATGTGTTTCTAGTTTAGATGAATGAGGTATATTTAAGATTTCAGATGGTCTAGACACCTTTTATACTTTTTACCTGGAAGCCCTCCTTGGACCTTACTCTAGTATGTTAACTTCTCTCTTAAAATATAAACCCTCAAACTGACTTGTCCTCCAAATATTCTCTAATCAGTGGCAAATACTTTGAAAGACCGGACCAGGGTCCTAGGTTAATGTGTCTCAAGCTAAGCTCCCTGGCCTGTAATTGCTTTTCAGACCTACACTCGATAACTTCATTTGTTGTCACCACTTTGATAACATGAGAAAAATACAGCCTTAAAAATTATAGACCAAAGCCTATCACATCTATAGAGAACTCCTCATATTATGGAGGGATAGAAGACTTTTGAGAATTCTCCAAATTTATACTTCCATGTAACTGCCTCCAAAATATGAATTAAGTGTACTGGGAAAAAGGACCATCAGATAACCGCTGATCATGTAAATCCAGGGCTATGGTGCTTTGCAAAGCTATGAAACTCTCCAACTTTCGCTTGACCTGTTCCATCTCCTCAGATGTGTGATTTTTACACTGGATGAAAATCTTTTTTTTTTTAAGATTTTATTTATTTATTTGACAGAGACACAGCAAGAGAGGGAACACAAGCAGAGGGAGTGGGAGAGGGAGAGGTAGGCTTCCCGCAGAGCAGGGAGCCCCATACAGAGGTCGATCCCAGGACCCTGGGATCATGACCTGAGCCAAAGGCAGCCGCTTAACAACTGAACCACCCAGGCACCCCTACACTGGATGAAAATCTTGAAAACAAGTGGCTTTCCCTCTTTGCTGCAGGGTATACAGCACTGCCTACACAGAGGCTGAGCCACATCACAACCCAGCTCTGCTGAATCTGACCTTCATTCTTTTTTTTTTGTTGTTGTTATATATAGAGAGAGAGCGAGCACAGGCAGACAGAGTGGTAGGCAGAGGCAGAGGGAGAAGCAGGCTCCCTGCTGAGCAAGGAGCCCGATGTGGGACTCGATCCCAGGACGATGGGATCATGACCTGAGCCGAAGGCAGCTGCTTAACCAACTGAGCCACCCAGGCGTCCCTCTGACCTTTATTCTTCATCGCCAATCGGTTTCTGTCTCAGAAACCATCTTCCTGAGACCGCAGCATTTTCTGTTCACCTCCATTACCCTCACCAGCAAATGACTTTAATGAAAAACTACCTCATAGGGGATTTCAGCAAAATGACAAATTAAAATTTGCTATGGACTTTCAGGGTTATTTGCAAACAGCAGTAATTGTGACTGAAATTTACTGACACCAGGTATCACTGAGCTGTCCCTACTTACCATCCTCTCTCCAACTGCAATTCAGGCTTCATCATCTTCCATCAGCAGTGTGACAAAATACTCTGCTTCTGCCCAGTCTTTTTTTGTTTTTTTGAGATTTTATTTGACAGAGAGAGAGAGCAAAAAAGCACAAGCAGCAGGAGCAGCAGAGGGAGAGGGAGAAGCAAACTTCCTGCTGAGCAGGGAGCTTGACATGGGGTCTGATCTCAGGAACCCAAGATCATGACCTGAGCTGAAGTCAGACACCTAACCGACTGAGCCATCCAGGAGCCCCTGCTTCTGCCCAGTTGCAATGCACCCTGTACAATGCTGCCAGCATGAGATTCTAAACATAGAGATAACATATAATAATGACCATTCATGCCATAATAACTTTTTTTTTTTTATTAAAGATTTTATTTATTTATTTGACAGATGGAGATGACAAGTAGGCAGAGAAGCAGGCAGAGAGAGAGAGAGGAGGAAGCAGGTTCCCTGCTGAGCAGAGAGCCCTATGTGGGGCTCGATCCCAGGACCCTGGGATCATGACCTGAGCCGAAGGCAGAGGCTTTAACCCACCGAGCCACCCAGGCGCCCCTTATAATAACTTTTTTTTAAAAAAGATTTATTTGTTGGACAGAGAGAGATCGAGTGCACAAGCAGAGGGAGCAGCAGAGGGAGAGGGAGAAGCAGGCTTCCCGCTGAGCAGGGAGTCTGATGTGGGGCTGGAAACCAGGACCCCAGGATCATGATCTGAGCTGAAGGCAGATGCGTAAGTGACTGAGCCTCCCAGGCACCCCATGGCATAATAACTTCTTATATTATTTTTTATTCCTCATAGTAACCAAGTCAGATAGGAATAATCATCCCCATTTACCAGACAGAGAAGAAAAGAGAATTCAGAGAAATTAAGAAACCCACCACGATTAAGAGCCAGATCTCTGTGGGCTCAGAGTCCATGTCCCCCTCATTATAGCTGTCTTCCCGAAGCTTTCCTGTCATGCCCACAACACATCTCTCAGCTCCAGACATGCCAAATAACAACTTCCTTTGTCCTGCATCCTTAGTTCACAGAACAGCCTAAGCAAACCTCTGGCCCACCACACATCAGTCTTCTGATCTGCTGGATCTGCAAGTGTGGGGTGGGTTCTGCGGTGGCATACAGGATTTCAGATGACACACACACATACTGCTAATTAACACTGAATCACAGGGTGAGGGCGTCATTCCAATGCTCTCTCAATCCCTGACTACAAGCCGGAAGCTGCAGTGTGGTGGTAGTGACAGGCGGTGCTTAAGAACATGGCCACTGGAGCGAGGCGGCCAGTGGGAGGTATTCCTAACACACAACAGAGGATAGATGCCTTCCAGGCTCACAAACTTAAACCCCACGAAGAAGCACACCGTCCAGCTTATGGTTCTCAAAGAATGGCTCTTGAATCAGTAGCTTCACATCACTTGGGAATTTGTTAGAAATGCAAATTCTCAGAGGCGCCTGGGTGGCTCAGTTGGTTGGGCATCTGCCTTCGGCTCGGGACACGATCTCAGGGTCCCAGGTTTGAGCCCCACGTCAGGCTCCCTGCTCAGTGGGGAGTCTGCTTCTCCCTCTCCATGTGCTCACTCTCTCTCCCCCTCTCAAATAAATAAATAAAATCTTTAAAATACGCAAATTCTCAGACATCACCCAGATGTACTGAATCAGACTCAGGGTGAGGTCCCAGCAGTGTAGGTTTTACAAATCTTATGGGAGACTCTGATGCATTCTTAAGTTTGATCATCACTGATCCAGAAGACAAAGATAGGGAGCAGGACCAGAGACAACCAAGACAGAATCTAGAGACTAAGAGCAGAAATGAGAGAAAGTTGCTCAAAAGGCAGCTCTCTCTATTATCAGAACAGTCCCACAGGTTGAGATGCTACTAGAAGAGCCAAGAGAATCCTATCTTGGAAAAGACATTGGTTCCATGTGGATCTGTCAAGTACCAAGCCAGGAAACTAGGCAATTTGGGTTAGGCGTGGCTCTGCCATTACCAGCTGTGTGATCCTGAACACAGCCCTTTACCTCTCCAACCTGTTTCTTCACCTGTGGGTGCTCCACTGTGAGGCTCCTGCCCTTTCGGAGTGTCCCCCATACCTGGTGGACTCTCCCACGTGGCCCTACCCTCCTTCTCTAATCGCTAACACCTCTTCCTCCATCCTTTCTCTCCCACTTGACTGTGAAAATCAGAAGAGAACTTTCACAGATCTCCATCCCACACCTCCCACCCAGTAACATCTACACCCAGAGATTCAGCCTCTCAGCTTATGACCACACCCCAGACACACTGCCATACAAATCTAAGCCTGCCCACTTACTCAAGGATGTTGCTACAAGTCTCCCCCCTCTCACATCAATTCTCTCTAGTGGATTTTCCCAATCACCAGAAACACCTGTTTCTCCCATCGTTGTCCCCTTTGGCAGAACTTCCCGTAAGAGTCGTTTCTATGAGCTGTCTCCAGTCACTGTCCTCCTGCCCTCCCTCAGGCCGCTC